>JANHAO010016009.1:0-14581 GCA_026873985.1 Saraca asoca | reverse complement strand
AAGTGTATTAAATGCCATTTTCTCATTGTTGATTTGCCATTGATGATGAGATATAGAAATAGCTTCAAATCTAGAAAGATAGATGCTATTGGACATAACTTGAATGGTGCGAGTTCAATGGTTATATGCTGTTGATTTGTAGATGATATAGGAATATATTGTTTACCTTGCAAAACTTAAGGGATTTGGTGCTGAAAATTGTAATCTAAAACTTGGATTAGCATAGAAATATGCATGATCTAATTTAAGAGCTCTAAACATGTTGGAATTGGGAAATTCACATGTGCTGAACTAAAATCTAGTTTATAGAGAAAATTACTATAGTGTCACTATAACATCTAGGTAGAAATTGCATATTAAAGGAATTCATCAATCTTAACTATCTAATTTATATATTAATCCACTTTTTTAGGGAATTCTGTGCCTCTTTTCTTGCATATTTCAGTAGTATAATTTAGCTTTGTCATTTTACTTTGTTAATCATTTTAGTTAGCTCAACAAATCATTATTTGCTCCATCAAAATTTTACATTTAAGTTGCATGAAACTCAATCCCTGTGGAGATGATACTCACTCACTCTATATTACACATTTGACTGCATGCACTTGTGTAATTTGAATGATAAAACAACAAAATCACACTCAACAAGCATCTATACTAATAGAAACAAGGTTGGTTCCAATAAGATTTGTCCTTCCAAGCTTGAATCCAACATAAGGAGAAGTATCTACAATGATTGCATACCCTGACAATTAGAAACCTTTTGAGATACATAAGTCAAAGTAAAGAATATGAGATGTTAGCCTAGGTTGCCCTGGCTACACATACTTCTTAGTTTTGATATTGAAAAATAATTTTAATCAAATCATTTACATTACAATTTGATATTATATTTCATTGTTTAGTTTAATTTATTTTGCAGGTTTCAAAATATACACTTGTGATTTAAGAAGATCAACATTAGAAATTAGGAATTATTTTCTTTTAAGATCTCTTGTAAATGAATTTCAAAAGAACTTTGATTCAAATAATATTTTTAAATTGAGGTAGAAATACCACTTAAAGAAAGTATAAATTTTATAAAAATCAATTTTCACATTATGAATCAATTCTTACTCTGATTCATGTTTGAAAACAAATATGAATCGATTCACACATCGACTCATGAAGAATAATTTTCAAAATTTTTTGAACTGAATGTTGAGTTTTTCTTTGAATCGATTAACCAACTAAAAAGTAGTTTTTTTTTACAATTCATTACAATAGTTATAAAAACCTAAATACTTTTAGTTTTCAATGAGTTTTGATAGTTTTATTAATCTTTCAAGTGTGAAAATCTCTAAGAAATGTGCTACAGAAGAGTTCTCTCTACCTCACTGAATTGCTAAGATCTAATTAATAGATTGTGGATCAAAGCTCTATTGAATTCATTCTAAATTGTTTGAGATTTCATCTCAAACCTATGATATTGTATTTCTTAATTTTTCTCATCTTTATTTTTCTATCTGAGATTTCTAGGGATTTAGAAATCTTGTCTTGGTTAGCAAATGCCTGTCATAACTCTTGTGTTTGTTCTTAAGTTTAGAAAAGCTTGTTTTGTAATTCTTCTGGGTTAGCAAGAAGCCTGTGTAATTTCTTGTATTTTTGCTTTTGAACTAGCCTTTCAGGAGCCATGTTTAATCTTAATTGTTTCTTAATAAAATGATCTTTCGATTGACGAAAGACCAAGTGGAGTAGACTTGAATTACAGTTTCAATTCAAGTTAAGCCATTTTAAAAACTTGTGTCTTTATCTTTTCTTGCTACACAATTATTATTTCTATCATCTCCACATTTACTGATTATTTTTGTACTGCACCTGTCAATAAAAGGCAATAAGTTACTAACTTGTGTATGTAATGGGTTTATCAACCCTTTGTAATGAATCATACTTTGTTGTTATGAATTTTTGGTTTTCAATTAGGCTTTATGCTTTCTTTTTGTGCTCTTGTTTTGATTGGGTCGTTCAACTAAACCTTCAATGGGTCTTTTATCCTTTTATCAATAAGAATGGATTTTATGTTACTTTAACTCCCAATAGATCATCCGATCAGGCCTCCAACGAGCTTCAAATTGTGTTATTCCTTGGTGACTTGCTTTTTTTTATTTTCACCTTTTTTCTTCCACTTACCTTATTCTTATATTTAAGGTTAATTGTGCCATGAAGGTAATCCATTTTATGATATCGAGAGGACTGCTCGATTCATGTAGTGTCAAGGGGACTACTCAATCTTTATTAAGAATCTTTTATGAACATATCAACTTTTCATTTTGCATTTTGTTTCATTCTAATTACATGGCTTGCTATTCACGATACTCATTAAACAATTTCCAAGCGGTAAGTGCCATTTAGCAAGTTCTTCCTTACTCCAAATGGTCCTTCCCAGTATATTGCTAATTTTCCCTCAGTTTGTGCCTTGCATGGTCTATCTGCTAGTTGATGGTCCAATGCACCTTCTACAAATTCTTTACTTTTTACTTTCCTATTTGTGACTTAGGAAATTTTTGCGTTGTAGTGCTCACTTCAGAGTTAAGCCTTTTCTCTTGTTTCTACGAATATATATATCTCTTCTCTTCTTACCTCTTCATTCTCTTGTTGCTGCTCTTTCTGATCAAAGTATTGCCATAATTCAACTGGGAGCATATTCTCACTCCCATACATGAGCACAAAGGGGGTTTTGTTGGTGGCAGAATGAGTGATGATTTTATATGACCATAGGACACCCGACAACTCTTCAACCTATTTCCCTTTTGCTTCATCCAACCTTTTTTTGAGTCCTTCTAAGATAATCCTATTTGTTAGCTTTGCTTGTCCTTTTGTCTAGGAATGTTTGACAGATACAAACTTTTGTTTGATCCCTAATCTTTGATAAAAGCTTTGAAAATTGTTGTTGACAAACTATTTCCCTTTATTAGATATGATTGTTGCTAGAGGGCTATACTTAAAAAGAGTTGTTAGTGATTTTCTTATGCTAAAGTAGTGTTTTTAGAAAGCTTTACTTGCAAATGATATTTTTCTAAACAAATTTTTGCACATTGTTTGAAGTGATGGTTGAGAGGTGTTCTACCTTTACCCATTTGGTGAAGTAATCGACCACCACCTCTACATACTTTAATTAACAAAGAGCAATTAGAAATAGACCTAGCAGATCTATCCCCCATTAGTTGCCAAGGGGCAAAGATAGGCATCTAGTTTACTATGGGTTGCCTTTGAACTTTGGCAAACCTCTAATACTTTTCACATCTTTACATAAGTTCAAATGCCTCCTTTTTTATCCTAGGCAAAAAACACCCCAACTAAATAGCTTTTAGAGTGATTGCCCTTCTTGCCATGTGGTTCCCACAAATTCCTTTGTGTATTCTCTTAGGACATAGTTGGCTTCACTTGGTTGAAGACATCTTAGTGATGGGAGGAAAAAATCTTACTCATATAGTTGCCTTCTTTCTAAGAAAAAATGCATCACTTTTCGTTTGACCTTATTACCCTTTTTCTTATTGTCTAGTAGTCTCCGTTCCTCTAGGAATATCATAATCTGAGTTAACCATGAATCTTCTTGCTCTACACACATTATTTCATTTGTGCTAAGGAGGTGTTTCCTATATCACAATTCTATTGTTTACCACAACCTTAGTGCTAGCGGACTTGGCTAGTGCATCTACATGATTGTTTTCTTCCTTGGGGATTCTTGTCGACTCAAAGTTAAATCCTTTCAATAGTTATTTTGCTATGCCGGCATTTCTTGCTAGTTTCAACTCTTTAACCTTGCAATCTCCTCTGACTTGAGCAATTACCATATGAGAGTCGCTCTTGATCTTCAACGATTGTGCTCCCACTTCTCTTGCTGACTTTAACTTAGCTACTGGTGCCTCATATTTTGTTTGATTGTTCATTGCTTTGAAGTTGAACTTTAATGAGTAGTCCAATACCAAGTCCACGAGCCCTTTTAAGATTACTCTTGCCCCATTGCCTTTTTCGTTTGATGAGCCATCTACATGTAGTGTCTATACTTGGTCTTCCACTTCAATCTCTTCTATTTTTGTCATTTCAACTACAAAGTTTGCTTATGCCTAGGCTTTTACAACCCTTATGCCTTTGTAGATGAGCTTATACTCTGAGAACTCTTTTTCCTATGCTACTAATCACTTGACAAGATTAGACATTTGCAATACCTGTCGGATCGGGGCATTCATTCGAATGATAATATGGTGGCACTGAAAGTAGGGCTTTAACTTCCTGGATGCTGATAGCAAGGTGAAAGCTAGCTTCTTAATCTTTTGGTACATTGTCTTGGCATAGTGGAACATGCAGCTTGTAAAGTGCATTGGTTTTTGTTCTCCTATAACTTCTTGAATAAGTACCAAGCTTACTGCTTCACGATCATTGTTAGGTATAAATGCAATGCTTCTCTTGGCTTTGGTTGAGAAAGTATGGGTGGTGCAGCTAAGTACTCTTTTAGATCTTGAAAAGCTTTTCCACAATCAATAATCTATTCAAATTTTTTAACATTTTTAAGTAACTTAAAGAGAGGGGCATGCTTATTAACTAACCTAGACATGAAATGTGTAAGCAATCTTCCCGTTGAACTCTTGCACCTTTCTTATGGTTGCCAGGCTCCTCATGTCAATAATAGCTTGACAATTGGATGGATTTGCTTCTATGCCTCATTCAATTTGCATGAAAATTAGGAATTTTCCTACCTTTACCTTGAATGCACACTTTTTCAGATTCAACCTTAACTAGTATTTCCTCAAGATTCTGAATGTTTCCTCCAGATCTATCGAATGTTGCTTTGAGCTCTTGGACTTGATTAACATGTCAAGTGGTTTATTAAAATGAATTAAAGAAAAAATTGTTCCAAACAAAGCATTCCATTGTGCTATGTGAAGACTAGCATTGCTATTTCAGCCCAAAAGTTAAGCCAAGAAGTAGTGCCCAACACATTTTATGCAGTGAATATGTAGCAAAATTGAAATTCATCGAATAAAAAATAGTGTATTTAAGATGTATGTAGTAAGTAAATAAGAAAAAGGCATTTGTTAGAGCATAGGGGGAATAGGAGATGGAGGAATTACTATGTTGTGATGGAGTATTTTCCAAGATTTATTATTGCTAGTCCTTAAGTTTGTGGGATGAAATTGCTAGTAACATTAAAATTCAAGGATGAAATTATTAATTTTTTGTTTTTAATATTTCAATGAATTCAAAACAGAGGCACCATTTATTTAATTATTTGTGATTAAAATAAAATTTTAGTTCCTATAGTTTGTTTCAATTTGTAATTTGTTATTATACTTTTTTGCCTTTGTATTTAGGTTTTTAGAGTTTATTTATATTTTTGATAAGCTTTCTACGCTCATTAACTTCAAGATTTTTGTGTATAATAATCCAATACAATAAATGTTTATTAACTTATACACTTATATTTTGGTATAAAAATGAAAAAAGGATGAATCCAGTTACAAAGACTATTGGGTATAATTAAATAGCTTCAAATTGCAAAGAAGTCTTTGAGATTGTAAGGCTTAGCGATGGTTGCATTTCCGCTTCATGGTAGCCGGGAAATATGCTTGTCAGCATTGTCTATAGGATGAGCACCATCAAAGAATGCATATTCGCTAACATTTTTACATAACTCATATTCTTCAATTCCCCTTTTCCCTCCACAGCTATAATCTCCTTTGTAAGGCCCTCCTCCACAACATGCTGCTTCCCCTTCTTTAAAGCCCTCACAGGAGAAAAATACTAAAATTAATATATAACATTGTGCCTATAATATTATTCTTCTATAGTAAATGAAAGATGTATGCATACATTATTATTCTTTTAAATAAGTGGTATCTAGTGGTTAACAAATATTGCAAATTTTACATTAGTAATAGATTAAAATTAAATGAAAAAATAGAAAGCAATAATTACAACTAAGATGCTATTGTTAACAACTATTGTTTTCACAATGTCATAATCTAATAAGTAATTCAAGTGGGTTTAGTTTTAAATTCTCTGAATCAAAATTTAAATTTATGTTACAAAGTTGGTTGTTCAAATTCTAATAATCTGTTTTCCTTTTTCCAAGGAAAAATGGACTTTAACTTTGTAATATTATAAAATAGTGACATACCATATTTTGAAGGGAATTTCATAGCTTCAACAAGTGAACCATTGAAATCAAATACTAAGTATTTGAAACCCTTAAGCTTGGTCCCTAGATTTTGAAGCATTTTGAGAAGAGCATTATTGTTTAGTCTTGCAAGTTCTGAAGCTTATGCTTTCAGGCAATCACTCAAGTTTCCACCTGCAGCCATCCTTAGGAGAGGAAAACAATTCAAAGGGCCAACATTCACAAAAGCAAAATTTCTTCCACCAACATTATATATTTCCTACAAATTAATTAATGTCATAGTTAATTAAATGGCATAAAATTGGGGATGAAAAAAAAGTTGAGAAGATATAAGGTATGATTATGAATTATGATTACAGTTGTAATTATATTTATATTGTAATTAGCAAAATTATAGAAAAATGCAAAAAAATTTAACCATTATGAAATATAATTGTAAAAAATTATAGTTATAGTGTGATCTACGACAATAATATTACACGCAATATGACGATTTTCCACCACAATTTAAAACCACGTTGAATAGTTGAAGTTGTAACTTACCTGGATCGTATAGTTGTAATATTGCCAATAATTACATTTACAAATTTTTCACTAGAATATGGAAGAACAACACTGATTATTAGAAGGGAATGGAAATTGACACATTCTCTGAATATTAGCTCATAATTTCAATCTGAAGGTGCATGGGCTTATATAGCAAAGCATTCTACTTACATGCCTAAAATGTGAAATACACCTTAGCAAAGGAAAAAATAACTAACTATGCAAAGTTGTATATCAAAAATATAATAGAAAGCAATAACGGAAAAGAAATTGTTTACACTAGAATGCTAAGTCTCCTTCTTAAGATAGAGCATATAGATTATGGATGCCTATCTTGCTTAGGAGAACATGAAACTGAGTAGGATGAAGTGCTTTGGTGAAGACATCAGCTAGTTGGTTTTGTGTTCCAATGTGCAAAGTCTTGAGTATGCCTACTTGTATCTTCTCTTGTACAATGTGGCAGTCAATTTCAATATGCTTAGTTCATTCATGATATACGGGATTGGCAGCAATGTGGAGGGTAGCCTGATTATCACGAAACAGTAGAGCCCGGCCAAAGTGAGAAACTCGTAAATCCTTGAGTAAAGATAATAGCTAAACGATTTCACAAGTAGTGTTGGCCATAGATTGATATTCAGCTTTAGTAGATGAACAAGACACAATCTGTTCCTTTTTTGATTTCCAGGAAATCAAAGAAGAGCCAACGAACATATAAAAACTGGAAATAGACTAGTGAGTGTCAGGGCATGTTGCCTAATTTGAGTTCGCAAATGCTTTGAGTTGAATTGTAGAATTTGAGGGAAAGAAGATTCCTTGACCTAGAGTGCCTTTAATGTATTCTAAAATATGAAGTGTTGTTGCAACATGTGGAGCACGAGGTGCTGCCAAAAACTAACTGAGTCTATTCACCGAATATGTGAGATCAGGTCGAGTAATTGTGAGATACAAAAGCTTACCAATGAGTCGTTGGTAGCTAGTGAGGTCTAAAACCAAATCACCATCATCTTGAGAGAGTTTTAAATTAGGTTCCATTGGAGTAGAAACTGGTCTGCAAACTTTAGTTGGCAAATGGAGATCCCTACTACTGACCTAGCAATCTTAAGACCCAAGAAAAACTTTAAAGGCCTCAAATCTTTCATCTTGAACTTAGAATCAAGGGTTGATTTCAAACTATCCATGACAGCCCAGTTTATTGTTTGTAATGATAATATGATTGACGTATACTAAGAGAGCCAAGAAATAATTGTCATGATGTTTCGTAAAGAGAGAATGATCACTAGTCAATGGTTTAAAAACTTCTATGATAAGAACACTTGAGAACTTGTGAAACTATTGACGAGATACTTGTTAGAGGCCATAAATGGACTTCTGTAACTTGCAAACAACATTAGGAGGAAGATGCTCCCTTTTCTGACAAGTATATCTAGGAGGAATTGTCATATCAACTTCTTCAACAAAGTCATCATGAAGAAAAGCGTTAGTAACATCAAGTTTAGTGAGAAACTAGCCATGGATAGTAGCTAAGGAAAGTAAAACTTTAACAGTCATAAGCTTTGCCACTAGAGAAAAAGTGTCTAAGAAATCAATACCTTCTTGTTGTGTGTAGCCCTTAGCAAAAAGGCAGGCTTTATGATGATCCATGGTGCCATCAACTCGAAGCTTGATTTTATACACCCATTTATAGTCCATTGGACGCTTCTGAGGAGGAAGAGAAAGAATAGATTAGGCCCCATTGATTTCCAAAGCTGCCAACTAAACATTTATAGCATGACACCACTTTAGAGATTCAATTGCTTGGGCAAAGCTGTGAGGTTTAGAGTGAGTGGTAATAGCTAAGGCAAAATTATGATAAACAGGGGAGAGTTTTTGGTAGTTAAGGAAAAAAGATATGGGATAAACATAAGAAGTGGGTGAGGAGTTAAAGGAAGTGGGGTTAGGTAGATTGGCTACCAAATAACAATGATAGTCTGACAAATATGTAGATGCTTTAGAAATGCACTTTGGATAAGTGACTGACTGATTAGAAGGTAATGCCAAAGTACGTGCAAGACTAGTGATTGAGTGATTGGAAGGTGAAATGGAATCAGGTGTAAGACTAGTGATTGAGTGATTAGAAGGTGATGTAGAATTAGTGTAAGACTAGGTAGAGAAGATGAAAGTGGTATAGAACAAGGCAAAACACGATCACAAAAAAAAATCAAGCAAATCATTAGTAGTGTTTGAATTAGCAAACGGACAAATAGTTTCATGAAACTGAACATACTAATAAATAAAGACTTGGTTACTTTCAAGATCAAGAAATTTATACCCCTTATAACCAAAAGGATAACCTAGAAAAATCGAGGCACAAGCATGGGGAGTGAATTTGGTGTGGTGACTAGGAAGTGTGGAAGCATAACAAGGACAACCAAAGGTGCGAAGGTGTTCATAAGTGGGTTTTTTGTTGTGTAGTAACTCAAGGTGTGCAATTAATCAAATAGACTATAGTTAAGACACAATTGCCCCAATAACAAAGTGGAATAGAAGATTGAAAAAGCAAGGCACATAGGACATTAAGTATGTGTTGATGTTTGCATTTGATAATCAAATTTTGTTTGGGTGTCGTAACACGAGTGAAAAGGAATAATGCCTTTGGATTAAAAAAATCATGAAAATCCAACTCCATTGCATTGTCTAATTGAACAGATTCAATTGTAACATAGTATTGATTAGAAATCAAAGTAAAAAAATCTAGAAATATGGTAAGAACATCTGATTTATTATGTAGCAAAGAGACCCATGGTGAGAAAGCACCTATGACTAGTTGGTGTGCTAAGGTGAAAAGGACCCTAAGGGTCCTGGATAGAGATATGATAAAATTAGATCTTACTCTTATTCTTTTAGGGGAATTTATATACACATTTGAATATTATGAATTCTTATTTTGATTTAACATGAATGTGATTTATTCCTTTATATCAAGAGGCCTAGTAGAATATTAATTAGTAAGTAAGCAAAATGCAGAATTGACAATTGTGCAACAAAATAAATTATGCAACAAGAATATAAATGCAAAAGCAGAAAGATAGAGATTAAAGACACATATTTTTAAAGTGGCTCAACTTGAATTGAAACCATAATTCAAGTCTACTCCATTGGATAATCTTGATCCAGATTATCACTTTTATTACAAAACTATTAGGATTAAAATATGCTCTTAAAATGCCAGTTTAAACATATGAATTACAACAAGTTTTTTGCTAACCTAAAACAAACACAAGAGTTAAAATAGGCTCTTGCTAACCTAAACAAGATTCTTATCAACCTAGAAATCTCAATAGAAAAACAAAGATGCAAAAGATTAAGGTAAAGTAAGAAATACAATACCAAAGTTTGAGATGAAATCTCAAACAACTAATGTGAATTTTGTAGAAGTTTGATTCAAAAACTCTTGATTTGATTTAGAAATCTTATGAGGTAGAGAGAAATCTGATTAAGCTCTTTTGCTCTATGAGTTTTGCACTTGAAGAAGAGAGAAAGAAATGAATACTAATTAAAAACTAAAGATGGTTAGGGGTTTTATAACTGTTGTAATTGACTGTAATAGAATAACTAACTTTTAGTTTGTGAATCAATTCATAGTGTTAATAACTAATGAATTAGTTTGGTAATAGAATCATAGCCTTTTGAGATCAGATCTTGAATTGATTACTAAATTGATTCAGGTCAAATTCCTAACCTTCAGTAAAAAGAATTTTTCAAAACTTTTCTTCACAAATTGATTGATGAATCGATTCTAGTATATTTTTTGCAAGTTCCTTAAGGAATCAATTCTTGAATCGATTCACAAGGTGTAAAATAGTTTTATAAAATTCTATGCTTGTGAAAAAATTATTTAAAAGCTTTGTTTGAAAAAATATTTAGTTTTAGTTTTTCTTCAAGTGGTTTGTATCTACCTCATTATGAAAATGTTTGTTTGAATTAAATCTTATTCAAATTCACTTACCAAAGATCCTGTAAAAATAAAATAATTGCTAGATCTAATTTTGGATCTCTTGAATCACTTACTTTGAACTTGTAAAATAGATCAAAACACTAAAATATGTTGTCAGATAGTACTGTAAACTATAATTGTTTGTCAACATTAAAACCAAGGAAAATGTATAGCTAGGGTAACCTAGATTAACAATTTCTCCCTTTTTGATGGTGACAAACAATTTTAGATGAGGTTCAAAGTATATCAAAAAAATAGTGGGAGAAATTTTATTATGTTCATCTAAAAATAAACTTTAGCTTTTTCTTCCCTTTTTGACATATCAAAAGAAATAGTGTCGAATGAGTAAAAAAAGTTTGTAATCAAAATTTAGATCAAAGTATATGAATCAAGGTGTAAGAAGTAGAAAAATTCATGGCTCCCCTTGAGTTGATTGCTAGGACATTTAATAAAAAAATTTTTTTTTGGACATGAGTTAGGATATAAAGATAGATTAAAAATATATGTTGATTTGGAATAGCAACTTTAAAATCAATATGATTGACTAAATTATGTCTTGAATTGATTCGTGTAGGCAAAATAGAAATGGCAGAAATTTTGAATCAAACAAAAACATTTGGAAATCCTCTAAATCAGTTCTAGAATTGATTTGTAATGCAAATTTTTGAGTTGTGAATCAATTAGTGAATTGATTTTTTATATGAAGTTAAACTAGAATTTCTTGTCCTATTGATATAGGTACTAAATTTATCGTAATTTGTATCTCAAGTCTTTAAAATAATAACTACAAAACAAACTTAGGAAACTTTGATGCCTAAGTTAGATTTTACAATTAAAAATCAAACAGAACAAATCAAAAAGATCAAAACTATGAGAATTAAAAAGCATATAGCAAACAATGTAAAATAATAGAAAATTAACTAATTAAGATCACTTTCTTTAGGGTTCATCATTCCAATTTCTTTTTTGATAAACCCAAATCTCTTTTCATCTAAAGGCTTTGTAAAAATGTCAACCAATTGAAAATTTGTTTGGACAAAGTCAATCAAAATGTCTCCCTTTTGAACATGATCTCTTAAGAAGTGGTGCTTGACTTGTATGTGCTTAGTCTTTGAGTGCATTACAGGACTTTTGGTAATATTTATGGCACTTGTGTTATCACAAAGTATTGGTATTTTCTTAAATTTTAGTTCATAGTTTGAAAGCTATTATTTCATCTAAAGAATTTGGGTACAACAACTTCCAACTACTGTATACTTTACCTCAACAGCAGATAATGCAACACAAATTTGTTTTTTGCAAGACCAAGAGACCAGTGAATGGCCAATGAATCAACATGCCCCACTAGTACTCTTCCTATCTGTTTTACTTCCTGTGTAGTTTGCATCAAAATAGCCTAATAGACTACAAGTATCAAACTTGGGATACAAAGTCCTAAATGTTTGGTTTCTACAAGGTATCTCAAGATCCTTTTAATTGTAGAAAGGTGTGACTCTTTTGGGTTAGTTTGATATCTTACACAAACATAGACACTTAGCATAATATCAGGCCTGCTTGCTATTAACTATAATAGACTACCTATCTTGGCTCTAAATAGAGCAGGATCTACATTTTTGCTATTCAAATCATGATCTAATTTTAAAGATAAATCATAGGTGTGACTATAGGTTTATAGCTATCAAATTGAAATTTCTTTAACATTTCAAGAGTGTATTTAGTTTGACATAAGAATATGCCTTTGTTTGATTGTTTAATCTACAGGACAAGGAAAAAGGTTAACTCCCCCATTGTGGAATCTCAAATTCATTGTGCATTAACTTTGAATTTTTTTCTGCATAATTAGTCATTTGTAGAGCGAAAGATAATGTCATCTACATAGATTTGTATAAGCAATATATCTTAACCTTTTTCTAATATAAAAAGTGTTGTATTAACATTTCCTTTTTTTAAATCCTTTCTAGATTAAAAACTTACTAAGTCTATCATACTAGGCTCTAAGACCCTGTTTAGACCATATAAGGCTTTTTGAAGCCTAAAAACATAGTTTGGGTTTAGGGGGTCTTCAAAACCTGGGGGCTATTATACATAAATATCTTCTAAAATATATCCATTTAGAAAAGCACTTTTAACATCCATATGGTAAAGTCTAAAATTTCTTGTACAAGCAAATGCCAACAACATTCTAATGGATTTTAGCCTAGCTATTGGTGCAAAAGTTTCATCAAAATCTATTCGTGCTTCTTGGTTATAACCTTTTGCTAGCAGCCTAGCTTTATTTCTTATTATCACTCTATTCTCATCTAGTTTATTTCTGAAAACCCAACGAGTTCCTATTACATTATGATGATTAGATTTTGGCACAAGTGTCTAAACTTGGTTTCTTTTAAACTGGTTTAATTCTTCTTGCATAGATAAAATCCAATTATCATCTTATTAGGCCTCTTGAATGTTTTTAGGCTCAATTAGAGAAACAAAAACAAAGTGATTGCAAAAAATTTTAAAGTCACTATGAGTTACCTGTTTAGTTGCATCTCCTATGATAAGATTTCTAGGATGGTTTCCCATGAATTTCCAAAATTTTTGAGGAGAGTTGGGTGATGTAATTTTCAGAATGATGGAGTCTTCTTGTTCTTCTCTTGGTTTTGCAACATGTACCTTTGATTCACCTTACTGAACTTTCAGAGTTGAGTTAGAGGTCCACCAATCTTGCTGATCTTCCTTTGCACTTAATCTGTGATCACTTAAAGCAAATTCATCGAAGACAACATGCATAAATTCTTCTATCTTCAAGGTCCTTCTATTATATACCCTAAAGGCCTTGCTAGATGAAGAATATCCAATAAAAATTCCTTTATCAGACTTAGGATCAAATTTATCTAGATTATCCTTATCATTGTTATATATATAGCACTTACAACCAAAGATATGGAAGCATGATATGTTATGCTTTCTTCCAAAATATAATTCATAGGGTGTTTTGTTTAAAATAGGTCTAAGAAATACCCTATTCATTGCATAGCAAACAGTGTTAACTGCATCAACCCAAAAAGACTTTGGAAGGATGCTATCAATTAACATGGTCCTTGCCATTTCACCTAAACATCTGTTTTTCCTTTTAATAACACCATTTTGTTGTGGTGTCCTAGGTGCAAAAAAATTGTGACTAATACTATGCATTTCACAAAAACTAGTGAAGTCCTTATTTTCAAATTCTTTTCCATTGTCAGTTCTTATGGAGATAATGGAACATCCTCTTTCATTTTGAATCACACTTGCAAGTCTTTTAAAGGCTTGAAATGTTTCACTTTTGTGAGATAAAAAGAGAGTCCATGTAAATCTAGAAAAATCATCCACAATCATGAATACATAAGAGTTGCCTCCATTGCTTCGGATTCTGGATGGACTAATTAAGTCCATATGAAGCAATCAAGGGGTTTTAAAGTTGAAACCATGTTTTTAGATTTAAATGAGGATTTCACTTATTTACCTTTCTGACAAACACCACATATCTTGTCTTTGATGTAGTTCAATTTAGGCAAATTAAATACTAGATCCTTCTTGGATAATTTTTCAATTTGTTCCATATTTACATGTCCTAGTTTTCTATGCAAATCCAAGTATCATCGTCAAAACTGACTAAACATGCTGAGTCCAATTTAAATTTTGAATTAAGATCAAATAAGTAAACATTATTAACTCTCTAGCCTACGAGTTGAAGTTGTTTGTCTCTGCCATTCACAACTAAAAATTCATTTGTATTAAAAATAACTTGGTTCCTTTAATCATAGAATTGACTTATGCTTAATAAATTATGTTTAAGACCATCTACATATAGAACATCATTTATACAATAGTTAGAAGACTTACCAATCTTACCAATTCCTTTAACCTTTCCTTTAGAATTA
>JANHAO010016008.1:0-14569 GCA_026873985.1 Saraca asoca | reverse complement strand
TTTGTTCTATTGAAGTTTTACATTAAAGTTGCATGAAATTCAATCCCTGTGGAGATGATACTCACTCACTCTATATTACACAATTAACTACATGCACTTGCGTAATTTGAGTGATAAAACTCATCATAAACAAAACTCACTCAACAGTTATGTCGTATAAGCTTAACATTGACCCTCATCACAAGCCAGTTTGCCAAAAGAGAAAACCTATGACTGCTAAGCGTTATGCTGCTCTTAAGGAAAAAGTGGATAAACTTCTAGCCAATAAGTTTATTCGAGAAGTTCACTACCCAACCTAGGTGGCTAACCCTGTGCTCATAAAAAAGAAGAACAAGAACTGGAGAACTTACATTGATTTCACAGATCTAAATAAAGCATGTCTAAAGGACAGTTTTCCCCTGCCAAGGATTGATAAGCTCATGGATGCAACTGCTAATCACCAGCTTCTCAACTTCATGGATGCCTATTCGGGGTACAATTAGATCCCTATGAACACACAGGATAAGGAACACACCTCTTTCATCACTGATCGTGGGCTATATTGTTATACGGTGATGCCTTTTAGATTGAAGAATGCAAAGGCAACCTACCAACAGTTAGTTAACATAATGTTCAAGGGACAGTCTGGAAAGACAATAGAGGTGTATGTAAATGATATGTTAGGGAAGTCTAAATAGGTCACCAACCATGTGCATGGTCTCAAGGAAATGTTTCAAATTCAAAGAAGATATTGGATGAAGCTAAATCCACACAAGTGTGCATTTGGGGTGGCTTCAAGAAAGTTTGTTGGATTCATGGTCAATAACAGGGGAATTAAGGCAAATCCTGAAAAGATTAAAGCACTAATTGACATGAGATCTCCAACCAAAATTAAGGATGTACAGAGCCTTAATGGCTAGGTCACAGCACTCGATAGATTTGTCTCAAAAGCAACAGATAAGTGCATCCCTTTCTTTGATGCATTGAAAAAGACAAAACACTTTGAGTGGACTGAGTAGTGTTAGGTCGCTTTTCAATAGCTAAAGGAATATATGGGTCGAACTCCTCTTTTATCCAAACCAAAGGAAGGTGAAAAGCTCATTGTTTACCTGGGAGTATCTCAGCACATTCTCAGTGTAGCCCTTATACGAGAAAGGCAGAACATAATTTCTGGTTTATTATGTGAGTAAAAGATTGCTAGATGCTGGGATAAGGTGCTCGCTAATGGAAAAGCTTCTTTACTACCTTGTGATTGCATCAAGGAAACTGAGACCTTACTTTTAGGTGCATGGCATTAAGGTGCTCACACAATTCCTACTAAGGCAGATCTTGCTGAAGACAGATGCCTCAGGCCATCTACTCAAATGGGTAGTTGAGCTAGCCCTCTTTGACATTAAGTATAAGCCAAGACCAGAAATCAAAGAGCAAGCCTTGGCAGATTTTATAGTAGAAGTTACAAGCCCTATAGAAGAGGAAATAAAGGCCCTAGAGGCTCCATATTGGGAATTGTATGTTGATAGGTTATCAAACGAGCAAAAGGCTGGGGTAGGAGTACTTCTTATTAGCCCAGAGGGGCACAAAATCTTCTGCGCGCTGAGATTTGATTTTCAAGCCATAAACAATGAAGCAAAATATGAACCATTGTTGGTCGAACTTCATCTGGCAAGAGAAATGCACGTTGAAAACCTGAAAATATTTAGCAATTCTCAGCTTATAGTTTATCACATATGAGGTGAATATCAGACAAGAGGATCAAAGATGGCCATTTACCTTCAGAAAGTTTAGGAATTGCTTATCTCTTTCCAACGGTATGAAGTTAATCAGATTCCATGAGCTCAGAACACACATGCAAATGCACTAGCCCACTTGGCCATGACCAGAGATGTAGACTTCTTGGGGGTTATCCCACTAGAATTCCTCCCATCATTGAGCACAGAGCAGAGGGATATAGTGATGGCAATTGTCGTGGCACAAAACTCATGGATGGGTCTGATTTTAGATTACCTACAAAGTGGCAAGTTGCCAGAAGATAAGTTAGAAGCATGTTGTCTACGAGCTCGAGCAACCAAATGTTGTATCTGTGACAACATGTTGTATAAAAGGGGATTTTCAACTCCCTTCCTAAGGTGCATAGATGGCCACGATTGTGACATCATCCTAAAAGAGATGCACATTGGCCATTGTGGGAATCATGCTGAGGGGCTATCTCTAGCTCAAAAAGTACTTCGACAGGGATTCTATTAGCCCACAATGAGGTAAGACACCATCGACCTTGTGAGAAAATGTGACAAGTGCAAGAGGTCTGCCAAGGTCTCATGAGCTCCACCAACCTACCTGTAACAAATGGTCAGTCCATGGCCCTTTGCGATCTGGGGGCATGGACCTGATTAGATCACTCCTGACAGATCACAGGAAGTGCAAGCATGCAATAGTTGTTGTTGATTACTTCACTCAGTGGGTAGAGGCAAAGGAATTAGCATAAATCTCTTCTTCGAAGATTGAAAAGTTTGTATGGACTAACATTATTTGTCAATTTGGAGTCCCTCAGCAAATCGTGATAGACAATGGGATCCACTATAAAAGAGAATAGTTCATTAAGTTCTGCAATGATCTCAAAATTGAGAAGAGCTTCTTAGTTGTAGACCATCCTCAGGCCAATGGGCAAGTTGAGGCTGTTAACAAGATCATTAAATAGGTCTTGAAGACAAAGTTAGAGGTCAAGAAAGGAGCATGGGTAAATAAGCTGCAGAAAGTGCTTTAGGTTTACAGAACCACAGCTCATAGCACTACAAGAGAAATTCCGTTCTTAATGGTATATGGATCCAAGGCCATGATCCAATAGAACTTGAGGTAACTTCACAACAAATAGCTATTTTTAATCCAGAGGATAACAATCAGTTGCTCGCTATAGACCTCAACCTTGCAGAAGAAACAAGAGAAATAGCTCACCTTAGGATCGCAACTTACTAACAATGGGCTACAAGTTACTACAACTGGAAGGTCTAAGTTTGAAATTAAAAAATTGGTGATCTCATACTACACCTTATTCTTCTTGGAGCTCACAAGGCCAATGATGGGACACTAGGTCTGAACTAGGAGGGCCCATACATGATCAAAAAAGACTTAGGAAATGGAGCTTATCACTTAGCAGATATGAATGGAGCTAAATTCCCATGAGCTTGGAATGCTGAACATCTACACTTGTATTATCAATAAATTTTAGTTCGCCCTTCTAATCCTGTAATATTATACAGGAAGTGAGCTATTCTCAGGGTTAAAAGAAATCATGGTTTGCTAGCTGGAGCCCATTCAAGTTTACCTAAGAGTCATCATTTGTGGCTTACTGGGCATTGATCTTGGTTCTAACCTAAATTAAGTCATGGTTTGCTAGCTGAGGCACGAACTACCTGGACAATTCATTGCAAGCTGAGGCGCAACCTACCTAGATAATTCATTGCTAGCTAAGGCACGACTTACCTGGGAAATTCATTGTTAGTTGAGGCATAACCTACTGGGCATTAATTTTTACAATGATAAAGTCATGATTTGCTAGCTAAGGTTTATCGACCTACTAGGTATTCAACTTGATGAATATTTATTAAGTCATGGTTTGCTAGCTGAGGTCCATTCATATTAACCTATGTGTTATCATTTATGACCTACTAGGCATTTAACTTGACTAATGTTTGTTAAATTATTGGTTGCTAGCTGAGGTGTCATATGCAACCTACTGAGCATTCAATTGTGGAAACTAAGAAGAATCAAACAAGAATATTATAAAAAGTTCATTAAAAACTTCCTTCAATTAGGAGAATTTACATGTGAAAGTTCAAGAATGAAACTCAAAAATTACAAGGCCATGGCCTACGAAGAAGGCTGGCCCTTAGTAGTTGAGCTCTTGTGGGCTAGAGGGTCAACATATGGGGCAGGTAGGTCATTCATCATTTGATCATCAGTGGCTACCACAACTTACGAGCTACTATCTTTTTGAATAACAACCTGAGCAGGAAAAACTCCATCTATAGACTGTGCACCCTTATTGGGAGAAGCTGTCTTTATGGCTTCCTCAAAGCCCTTAATAGCCTCATGAACATCCCCATCAAAAAAAGAGAAGTCCATCTTTGGGTGCTTTTGCCATAAGGTGTATAAGAAGCCCATGGTAGTATCTTTTTTGGCTTTCGTGACTAGTGCAGTGGTTTCCACCTTAGCTTGAGCAGTCTCCTCTATTGCCAGAGCAAGCTCATTCATGGCCGCCTCATTCTTCTTCTTAGCAGACTCAGCTCCCTACACCATCACATCTAGCTTGGCTTTTGCTTTTGATAACTCGTCAACTGCCTTATTGAGATCTAAGATAAGACTAGACGTGATGGTTTCATGGTTTGCCACCTCACGAGATAGAACATCCTCAGTTTCCTTCTTTGCAACCTCGATATTTCTCAGCTGAGTCTCAAGTACTTGCATTTTGTTCCTTAGCTCCAATGCCTCAGTGGCTACAACGGCCAGGTCATCCTCAAGCTTTTTCTTAGCCTCCTCTAAAGCTAAGGGCTCATTCCTTAGCTTTATTGCCCCAAGCGTGCTTTGCAAAATCAAATAGTTAAGTTAGCTAACAAAAAGGGAAAAAAACCAAAATGAAAGGACTTAACTTACTAGTAGACCATGACGAGCTATATAGCCCATCAAGCCTTCATCGAACATCTCTGACTCCAGTGCCTTGGTGCGGGTTCCCAAGATTTGGTCCACATTCTCTCAGAAGAAGTTGAAGTACTCCCCTATCTTTGGGCCAAGGCTGTTAGGTCGCTCTTTGGTCTCAACCTCGGGTGCCATTTGATCTGTAGTGGCAACTTTTTTCCCCTTATCAACTTTTTACTTTTTGATAAGGGGCTCGGATGGGGATGGGGTCTCAAGTGCCTCGACAACCTTAGGCTACGAGGTGCGGACTAACACCTACGAGGTCACTACCACCACAGCCAGAGAAGAAGATTCACTTGCAGCAGCAGCAAGAGCCGATGAGGTCATGGCAGAAGTAGGGCCAACATACTAAGTAGGGGCTGGTGGCATGCAAAGGATCACCCTCACTATGTCTTCATATTCTTAGAAGTTTGCTGGGCTAACCTCCCTAATTCGATGAGCTCTGATGTCTCTAGTAAGCTTAATGTTTAAAGCCGAAGCAAGCTTGTGGGAACATAAGATATCCTCATCAAATTGGGGGTTGTTTTTGAGGTCATCCATAGTTACAAATTGGCCCAACACTTTAACCTCCTCAGCCCTTAATGTCAATTTCTTCTTACGAGCTCCTTCTACAAAATGAAATAGAATGTTAAACTAAGAATGAAATAAATATATGAATTCATGAAAGTTCGCATGTCTTTAGCTCACTTACTAGGGGGAAAGGACGAAACCAAAATTACAAAGATGACATAGAGACAGGCAAGAAACATAAAACTAGTGGGTTTTATAGTTCCCCATATTTGTCTTGCCTTTAGCATCACCTTGTGGCAAAATTCTCTTGTACTCGATCTGTCGAGCTGAGAGATAGTAAATCCCATCCCCTTGACCTATGCACTTAATGCTATAAAGATAGGAAAGAACCCTTGCAGAAGGTGGTGGGAGATTAGTCCTAAGGTAAACAAGTGCAAGGGAGGTGAGTTAGGAGTAAGAATTTGGTGTGAGCTGGAAAGGGCAAGACTTCAATTTATTTAACAAGTCAACAATATAAAGATGAACTGGAAATCGAAGCCAAGCATCAAGGTGATGGGAGCTGATGACAACAAATCCTGAAGGAGGATAAGCTGCATGGTCATTAGGTAAAGGTGCCATAATGCGGTAGCCCTTAGGGAAATGGTATGTTTCAACTATCCTCCTAAGCTCATCGGGCTCAGTGGTCAAAGAATGGTGATTAAACACGATACGATCAGGTGACCTTTAACTCCCAATGACCTGTTAGCCTTCAATGGGGTCAGGATGAGCAACGAACTTTTCAGTAACCTCACAATTCCCAGAGGCTATTTTATCTATAGCACGTACCAGTTTCTCACTCCAGGCTAGAGAGTCAGACTCATCAACACTCCTTACCTGGTGACCATGGCATTTATGAGCTGTAGGCATCTATATAAGAAGAAGGAATGGTCAGGTTACTACAAACTGACCATACCTAAAAGCTAAAACTAATAAAGTTTCCTATGCAGTAGGTCATACATGCCTCGGATCATCATACCTAAGACCTAGACCATTGAAAACATGCAAAGCTTAACCAATGAGCCCATCAGATCGCTAAACCCTGGGAAACAAAAGGCTAAATCCAACAATCTATGGCCCTAAAACCAATAGGAAAAATTTCTAGCAACTAACAAGCATACACTACTGAACCAAGAAACAAAATACAAGAAATCCATAAAGCAAAGCATTCATGAAAAAAAGTAGAAGCTTAGAGTTTGAGAAAGCTTACTGTATCAAAGGAACGAGATAAGTTTTGAGAAGAGAATAATGAACAAGATCGATCTCTGGCAATCCGAATCCATAATTCGATGGCCAATTTGATAAAGCAGGAAAGCGAAGAACGATAATGACTATTTGTGAGCTTGAGAAACAAGTAAGAGGCAGAGCGTCAATTTTCAAAAGTAACAAGTAAGAGGGAAAAAGGTTTTTCTCACCTTATATAGCTTGAATGGTCTCACTATTAGATTTGAAGACTGATCAACTGCCTTCATTCTGATGGTCCAGTTAATAACAAGGCTTAGTCATCGCCACGTTGACAGTTATAGGAACATGTGCACATTAAATGCAATAATGATGGTACAGGTTGGCACAGATAAAATGATGAAACAAAAGTCTAAGCAATGGCATGGCAGATTGCCATTGTTAGCTTTTACCAGTGAACTACAACTTCCAGTCCGTAGATCGCACTAAGAGTTGGGGGTTAATGTTGTGGGTATTTTTGAAACCATACAAATGGGCTAGTAAAAGCTCAATGGATAGGCCTAACTTAACCACAATTGAGGTCATCAGAGCAAGGCATCAGGTTGCCAAATGCAAACTCAGATTACTGGTTAACAAGGGTTAAAGTAGCAACCTCACGTTGTTAAGGACGAGGTTTAGCCCGCAGATCGAAACACATTATAGTCAAACCTGTGAAGGGATCAACTTGTAGAAATTAACTTACAGGAATCAACTCGCATGATTAATTAATTGCCTATTTTTATGGAAATTCGTGAAGAAAAAGTCGATGCTGGATTCTTTTCCTTTTTTGAATTACATTAAGATTGTACACCCCAATAACTATAAAAAGGGATTGAAATTATTGTACAAGGAGAGGATGATCAAACAACAAATAGATACACAAACTCTATAAAAATAGATAGAGAAAATACAATAACCGTGGATGTAAGCATTGCACTAGGCTAAACCACATTAAAAACTTCTGGTGTCTCCTTGTTCTTTCTTTCTCTCTCTCTTTTCACACTTTTAGTTTGCAGTTTAAGGTTCTAAACTTGAGTTGACTAAATTTACACATCAATAATCTCCCATAAAATTTCTTTGAAAAACAGTATGGCTCAGGGCAAAAGAAAATATCATTTAATCATTTAAATAAATTATAATAAATAATCACGATCATTAAAAAAAGAAGATCAATAACCATTTATATTAGTATAAATGTTTAACATTAGTTTTCATTTGATTTAATTCTTTTAAAAGGAAAAACACAAATATAATGAAGAAATTGGTTCCCACTATCCCTCAACAACTATAGCATAAAATTGTAGAAAGCTAAAAAGGAATGAAATTAACGCAAATATATAAAAAAAATAGCAATTTTTCGTCATATCAAAATACTAAAGCTACATTTATTTTATCAAAAGATATATCCAATAGAAAAATCTTATTTACATATGTAAAAGTAATGGATTTTATAACATTTTTATGCTTTCTGATAAACAAAATAATATATGGTTCTATGGTAATTGAGGAACACAATTCTACTATAGAGAAGTGATTGCTATTTTTCACCACACTTTTCACATGTAAGATTAAACTATAGAATCTTTTACATTATCTTAAATTTTTGTAACCATAATTACAAGTAAATAAGAGATTTTTATTACTATTTACATAGCCCAAGTACATCACATAAAATTTTATTGAAAATTTTTCACCAAATCCAAAAATGAAATATTTTTAATGTGTGGATTCCTTATAATCTTTTTTCCCTTTTGCTATTTTTATTTCATGCAAATTCAAAATATCATTTAAATAACTTCCTATAATAATCTTTTGTTATTTTTATTTCACGCAAATTCAAAGTATCGTTTAAATAACTTCCATTAATATGTTGTTATCTGCCATAACATTGTCTAAATTCAAAGCAACTATGCTCAACGTCATGTCACTTTCTCATAATTTTAGATATTCTTGCCATTATCTCAAACTCAAATTAATCCTACATGGTTTGTGAAATTCAATTCCCTCTAACATTATGGATAATCTTATAAATCATTTGGTTAGAGTTTCCCTCGATCACCCCAACAAAGACTAACTCAACTTAAATGAACGTTCCATGTCTACTTGGGCCGAGGTAGTTAGCTCTACTATGATTCCAAAATGTTAGTTTTTTCATTGCTAGATCTTCTCTAATCAGTAATGAATTGGTTAGGTTGTATCTGGAAATCAAGATAATAAAAAAGAGAGAAGTGATCGCAGACAAGGTCACAATCAGAATCAATGGAATAGTCAGGTGTAGACTTGTATTTAATTTTAAAAGAAGGAGATTGAATTTTTTGTGAAAAAAAGTAAAGATTTTGATAAGAATCCTGATAAAATTTGAGTTTGATTTTGCAAGAACAAAAGTGGCAAGCAGTTGAAGGTTGGAGGGTTTCAAACAATTGGCCTCACCAGGAGAATGAAATGTTGTGTTATGTTAATCGATGTTGTTGTAATTCTAGTAGCTAAATTGAGACAAAGTACTAAATGTTTGCATGGGTAATGTTGTGCTTTTTGTTGATTAAATTTATATAATCTTTGCGAGAACAATATCATTCAAAGTAGGAGTTGGAATATGATAATCCGATGTTTTTGAAAATGCCCCACAAGGTGAAGTGTTGTAAAGCTTTAATTAATGTTGTCATTTTAGTTGAATCTGAGATAAAGAGATGGCAAATATCTTATAGTCTATAAATTTAGGTCTAGTTGCTCATCCTTCTCCTTAAAAAAAAAGGCAAGAAGGTTTATGTAAGGGGAATTATGACTATTAGGCATTGTTTGTTGGTCCATTCAACCTTAATTAATTTATTTTCTAAGTGAGCAGAAGACATGTTATATTTACCCTTAAATCATATGATTCACAAGAACGTTTTTTCTTATACAACATAAAGAAATAATTTTCATAATTCATAAATAAAAGTTATATTATATAGCTAATTATATATTTCAAACTTTAATTCTGAATACTCATGAGATTAGTAAATATTATTTGAGAAGCCTCCTACTTAAACATTGCAACAAGCATTTTAAGCTTGTTTCTTGGAGAGAAATATATGTGAAAAATAAGTGATTTTTTTTAAAGCAGTTAACCTTTTAGGAATTAACTTTCCTAATATGAGAATGACAATGTGGGAGACATTGAGAAAACTTTGTTATTGTTCAAGCTCTTGGTTGGTCTTCTTTGTTATATATATATTGCAATAGTATGTAAGATATCTATGTAGAATTTATCTTCATGAGTTTTATTTGGTTAGAAATCAAAGTTTTTTGCAGTTGGATGAAATCGAAGATGATGAATGGTAGATTGTTGGCAAGAAACATTCAAGACGGCAACCCAAAGTTTATTTCTAATCAAACATTATACTCATTAAGATGCCTTTTGAGCTTAAGACCTTTCGTGAATACCCTTAGTTTTTTTTCTGTGAGAAATTATTGTTTTCAATTCCTCTTATGGAATTCTTCCTTTTTTTTTTCATTTTTACCTTAGTTTTAGGTTTCATATTTGGTTCAAGCTATCTAGATGTTTGTGTGAGAACATATAAGGAATTAGATATCTAAATAAAATCTTTACTTCCAGAAAATTCAGGCATATTATATCTACCAGAACTTGTTAGCTAATTAATATATTTTTTTAATATAACAAGGCCAAGTATTGTTTAAAAAAAGGTTTTAAAAAATCAGATTTATAGAATTTCCAACATCCATTTATACACATCACACACATTAAACATGTTGAAAAAAATGTGAGAAATTAATTTTTATTAATAATTACAAGACCCTTTATATATATTAATAATATTTTTATTGTCATATATTAGAGCACTTTTATTTGATACCTCATTAATACAATATTCAAACACACTAATCACTTTTTCTTACTTCAACTCACAACACACTACACATAGCCTTTATAGCTTCCTCATATCACTTCATACTTTTTGTAGACTCACAGTAACACTAACATTAATGCCTATTTATAAGCTCAAAGGCGGCCATTTTGCCAATCTAAAAGTGTTTTTGTTTTTCTAGAATTTTCTCTCTAGCTTTCACTAGAAACTTCTTGTCAATGTTGACAACCAATGCCTCTTATCTTTATTGGAAACTTCATAATTGCTCCAATTCACTAAAAGTTTCATGATTCTTTTAAAGAGTTAGTGATAACTCTTATCACCCCCCTCAGCACAGATTTTCTTCTACATTCCCAATTGTTGTCATAACTTTGAAAATATGATTCCACACAATCCTTTTATCAGCATATTTGCTATTTACTCACTAGTCTTAACTTACTTTATTTCACTTTCTTCGTCCAATGCCTTTTCTCTTATAAAGTGGTAGAGCACCATGATATACTTTGTCATTACATGAAACATTGGATTCTTTACCAAATATATCATTGACTGATTATCACAATACAACTGAATTGCACTAGATGGTTAATATAAATCCTTTATTAACTGCATCAACCACATGCATTCTTGTGCTGCCATTATTGTTGCTCTATACTCTGCCTTCGTTATTAACAGTGGCACTATTAGGTGTCTTTTGCTACACCAGGATATTGCTCCTAATCCAAGCTTGAATACATATCCAGACATTGACCTTCAAGTATCATAATCTCCAGCATAGTCAACGTCACAATATCCGACCATTTGTAATGCCTCACATTTTGCATAAAACAAGCCATAATTGATTGTTCCCTTGACATGCCTCAGGATTCTTCAAGCTACTTCCAGATGAGGCTTCTTTGGATTCTGCATGTATCTACTTACTACATTGATTGTGTATGATATGCCTGGCCTTGTCAATGTTAAATAGATGAGGCTTCCCACTAGCTGTCTATACATGGTCTTCTCCTCCAAATCTTTTCCTTCCTATGCACACAACTTCACATTAGCCTCCACTGGTGTTGATATTGGCTTGCAATCAAGTAAGCCAAATCTCTAGAGTAAATCCTTTGCATACTTTGCTTGGCATAAAAACAATCTTTCATTGGTGTGATCCACCTCAAGCACAAGAAAGTGCTTGAACTCCTCGAGCTATTTCATTTGAAAATGAATTGATAGATTTTCCCTCATTTGACGAATTTCCTCAACATCATTTCCAATGATGATTAAATCATCTATATACACTAGCACTATTGATAGTTTTCCATCACGTATCTTGACAAACAAACTCAAATCTAATAAGGTGAGACAATAGTCACACTATAGTAGAAATTCTGCTATCTTTCCATACCACACATTTGGTGCTTGCTTCAATCTATATAATGTCTTTCTTAGCTTGCACGCATAGTATAGATAGACTTTACTCTCAAATCCTCTTGGCTACTCCATATAGATGTCTCGATCTCTTAGCTTGCACACTAGTACAGATAGACTTTACTCTCATATCCTTTTGGTTGCTCCATATAGATGTCTCGATCTCCATATAGGAATGGGTTTTTCACATCTATTTGCCACAACTTCTAGGACTTGCTTGCTATTAAGGCTAGTAGAATATGTACAGTAATGATTTTTGCAACTGGACTAAATGTCTCATCATAGTCTAACCCATACTGTTGTGAAAACCCTCGTGCAACCAAGCGAGCTTTATATCTTTCCACTCTTCCATCCAGATGAGTCTTGACTTTGTAAACCCATTTGCAAGATAGGGGTTTAACATTTTTGGGCCTTGGTGCCAATTCCCAAGTTTGATTTTGTTCTAATGCTAAGATCTCATTTTCCATCGCCTTGTTCCATTCCTTTTTCTATGAGGCTTCCTCGTACGATGAAGGCTTATCTCCATTTTTTATTTCTGTGGCATTTGTGTGCTTTTCTTAACTTTTTGCATGCTTTCCCATCATTTATTGTACCTTAGCTTCAATCTCTTCACCACTTCCACCAGGTGGCTCTGCCTCGTGCCATGACTTTTCATTTCACAATTCCCTTTCTTTATTGAGGTCAAATTCTTCCTCATCCATCTCAAATGATGCACTGACATCCCAATCTTCTTCACTATCACAATTTTCTACTTGTTGATCACCAGCTGTGGCAATATTTCTTTCTACCATCTTCTTCTTCCTAAACCAACAATTTTGTGCAAAGTGTCCTTTCTTTCCACAATTGTAGCATACTAGATCTCGCTTCTTGTTACTTTCTTAATGAGCTCCTCTAGATTGAGACTCAATTTCTTTCTCCTTCTTCTCTTTATTCTCAATTTTTTTTGTGGTTTTTCTATCTTCTTGCTATTAAAGAATGCTTCTTCTTCATTCTTAACAGAGACTCTAACTAATTGTTTAGCTAAAATCTCTTGGTCGACCAATAAATTTTGTACTTCTAAAAGTGTAGGTTACATTGGCCAACCTTTTATAACAATAATAAAGCTTCTATACTTTAGCCTCAACCCATGTCTAATAATTCTTTTCATCCATTTTTTGAGAATATTGCAATCGGGATCTAATTCAGCTATTTCTTAATAAAGAGTTTTTACCTTGGTAACGTATTGGTTGATAATCATGTCTCCTTGCATGACCGACATTAAATCGTTCTTTAATAGCTATAACCATGTATCATTTGTCTTCGAAAATAATGTTGTGAAGGTGTCCCAAGCTTCCTTCAATGTCATCGCCTTCTTTATGTGCTCTATCATTTCCTCCTCCATTGTAGCCTTGATCGCGAACATGGCCTTTCCTGCTTTCACCTTCTACTTGCATAAGCCCTTCACATCCATCACAAGAGGCGACATGGTCTCACTACCACCTATAACATCCCGCAAATCTTGACCCTGGAGATATGACTCTATACACATTTGCCACGTGTTATAATTTTGTCCATTGAGCTTTTTAATTTTACCAACCACTTGAACCTTCACCATTATAATTTGGTAAAATTTCTACACCACCCTATTACTTGGTCTTGAAATAATAACATCATAGTCTCTAACTGCATTTTTGTGTAAAAAAACTCCTTCATAATTGATAGGCCTTCACTACTTCTCAAACATCCGCGTAGATTGCCTTAATCTAATATCATATTGTTGAGAAAAAATGGACATTCACACGTGACAAATTAATTTTTATTAATAATAACAAAACCACTTATACATATTAATAATATTTTTACTTTCATACACTAAAGTATTTTTACTTGACACCTCATTAATACAACACTTAAACACACTAGTCACTTTTTCTTACTTCAACTCATGGCAAACTACACATAGCCTTTATGGCTTCCTCATATCACTTCATATTTTTTTTAAACTCACACTAACACTAGCACTAATATCTATTTATGGGCTCAAAGATTGGCCATTTTGCCCACTCAAAAGTGTCTTTATTTTTCTAGAATTTTCTCTCTAGGTTTGACCCAAAGCTTCTTATCGATGTTGATAACCAATGTCTTTTATCTTTACTGGAAACTTCATAATTGCTTCAGTTTGCTCATGATTCTTTTAGAGAGTCAGTGATGACTCCTATCAAAACAAACACATATATAGTATTGCTGCCAATACATTAACTTTGTTAGATAATAAAATAGCATGAATCCAATGCTGAAAACATTGCTTGCTGCATTATTGTCTAGATGGTTCACCTAATCACCAAATCAAAGACAGGTTCCTAAAGATCACTAGCATGGTTATGAATTACCTCCTAATGAGCAACGCTACTCCACTGACATTGAAATTGATGGAATTTCCTTAGAGCCTTTAGAAGAAGAACTTATTGATCTCTCAGAAGCTTGCAGCAAACTATGGGATCTTGATTTAAACCGCTTGGTACCTGGAAAGGACTACGAAATTGACTGTGGTGGAGGGAAAAGTTTTACCAAAAGAAGGATATGGCTCTAAAAAGCTTGTTTAGTTAGGTTAGAGATAATGTATTCAAAAAACCTACCTTTTCTCGATTCTGTTTGCTTCTAGATTATTAGCCTAGATTACTTTAGCTACATATTTTCCTTAGTTTTAATGTTGAAAAATAATTTTATTTAACAATATGTTTTAGTGTTTTTTAATCTATTTTGCAAGTTCAAAGAAAAATGATTCAAGAGACTTAAAGGATCCAAGATTAGTTTTAGGACTTATTTTATTTTAATAGGATCTTTTGTAAATGAGTTCAAATGATATTTGATCCAAATAT
>JANHAO010016007.1:0-14560 GCA_026873985.1 Saraca asoca | reverse complement strand
ATTTTGTCACGCAATTAAAAAGCGCAATTATTGCTCATCATTGAAGTTAACACACTTAATTCACTTACCCAACTTAAGTTTAATTCCAGCCTTGAATTTTTTAAAGGCATCTAATAATTTAAATTTTTTTGTGAGAAGTTTTATCCATCTGAATCTCGAATGGTCATCAACAAAGGTGATGAAATATATATATCCACCTATATAACTAGGTGAAATGGGTCTACTAACATCCATTTTGATCAATTCCAAAACTTTTTATTTTCTAGTTCTTTTCCCATTTTAAGCTCTAGTAGGGAGTTTCCCCTTAATGCAATCTATATAAGTGCTGAAATCTGAGAAATCTAAATCATGTAAAACTTTTTCTTTTATCAATCTCTCCATCCTCTCTCAAGATATATGACTCAAATGCCTATGCCAAAGCATCGAAAATTTCTTATCTCTCTTACCCTTTTTCTTTCCAACAGTTGTGTTTATGGAATTTAAAAAATCAAGGTCTAAATTAAGTTTGTATAAACCATTGCACAAAGAACTAGTGCCAACTATAGCAAAATCATAAAGTAAACCAAAATTCTCATTTCCAAAATAATAAGAATATCCTTTTTGGTCTAATATAATAATTAAAATCAAATTCTTTCTCATTGAAGGTATACAAACAATGTCTTTTAATTCTAAAACATGACCAATAGATAAAAACAAAAAAATAACTCATATGTGCTCTACTTGCTCTCTATCTTCATTCCTAAGTCTAACCATTATTTCTCCGTCATTTGGTTTCTTCAAAATTTTCAACGCCTGTAAAGAATTTGCTACATGGGCTGTTGTATTATTATCCAACTACCAAGTATTTAATGCAGCATTAATGGTTTTGGATTCAAAACATACTAGAGCCAGAGAATTACCTTTCTTTTTCTTCTTGAAGCAGTTTTTGAATTTGAAGCAAATAGCTCTTTTATGCCCATGCTTTTCACAAAACTTACAAGATCCCTTAAACAATGACTTCTTAGGCTTGAAACATTGCTCTTGCATCTCATTTTTCTTCCTTTCATAATTTGACTTCATCTTGTTGTCTTTTTGAAGTAGTTTATTTCCTTGTCTGGAACCTAATCCATGAGAAAAAAGATTGACAGCTTAAATCTTCCCTTTCCTCGTATGACTAACAATGAATATTATCTCATTGATAGTTCATTCACCCTTTTGGCTATTGTTTTTCAAAACATCAAACTAAGATATAAGAGATTGTAAAGCACACCAAATCAAGAAGCCATCTCCCAAGTCAACATTCATATCTTTCAACCAGTTGTGATAATGCACTAGTTTCATGATGTGCTTATGAACTTTGTTAAGTACATCATAAGTAGTTTTCTCAAGCAAAAAAAGGTATTGACCCTTTTTAGTCTTGTTCAAACTTGACATATTTTTCAATAACAGAATCCATGAAGGCCTTAGCACTTTGTGAGTTAGCAATACTCTACCCGATGGTCTCATCCATAGTATATTTCATCACCATTATACAAACCCCATTTGAATGTGTCCATCTTTTTTGCTAAGCCCTTTGAACAGCAATACAATCATCATTACTCACATACTCTTCTTCTTTTAAAGCCAAAACCAAATTGGAGATCACCAAATACAATTTCAGAGATTCAACTCAATCCTCATAGCTAGCCTTGTCAATGTTTTCACAGAGATAAATTGCATAGGTAACGAGGTTGAGGAAAAATAATTTATGAAATTAATCATAAATACCTATAACACATGTATAATATTAATCATGTTATATTTTTCTCATAAAATACTAACATGCAATTGCAAATAGTATTACACTATGAAAACTAACATCAAAAGGCCATTCAAGGCTTCATAACATAATACAAGAATCAAACATTACATTCCTAAATTCTAACATCGATAGAGTATTAAAAATTTTTTAAGAATATAATATATAATTCCAACACTCACATCATTACCAACAAACAATGTGAACAATATTACATCAATAAGGTATACATATTGAAACATAACACTCTCTTTGGTATAATCAAAATTTTACATTATGCAACTAGTTCCACGATAGATAAATACACAGTTATATAAAATTTTATGGTATAACATGAGTAATTTATTTCCTATATAATCATAATTTTATGTATACTAACATACAAAATCAAAATAATAGCCAAATAGTAGCAAAAAATTCTAAAAAAAATTACAAAAAATAGGACAATATGTAGGAATTACATGGTAAAATTTTTAGGCCTAAATAACATCAAATTAGTACTCAAATAAATTGAATAAAAATAATTAAAAAAATTTTCTTTCCAGAAAAATCTACAAAAATGTGCATTAAAAATACCTTGGGTAGTGGAAACCAACAGTAGCACTTGCATCTCATCTCTTATGCCCGAAATTCACCGTAATGAGTTTTTCTGACCCATGTCAACCTAACTTCGACCTAGTGCAAATTCTCCATATTCAATTGTGTTTTTGCGAAATTTTTGTATGGGTTTCTTCACTTGTACAATTCTCAAGCAAAACCCTCTATCAATTTTAGAAAATTGGTGCTTGTTTTTGCAATTGAAAAATTTAAAACAGACTCGAATTCGAAAAAAATTTTTTGCTCAAAATTTGTAAATTAATGCTATTGTAGTTTGGATTTTGCAAAATTGATGAAGAACATTTGTTTATCTAATCATTCTAGTAATTAAATCTTAATCAATTTAAACAAATACCTTACAATTAGATCAAATTTTGGGTAAAAAAAAAGTCTACCTGAATAGGTTGGCTACAAGATTTCAAATTTTAGTTTCTTTAAACAATATTTGCTCAAATTGATTTGCACCTTTTGCACATTACAAGCTCTTGACATGCAGTTATAAATTAATTTTAAAAAAATATATTAAAATTATTTAAATTTATGAATTGAATTTTTCAGAAAACTTAAGTTACACCAATTCATAATTTCATCTCAAGAAAAAATTATAAAATAATTCAAAAATATATCAAACCAAAAAAGATAAATAAATTCCATGTTATAAGTCCATAATATTTTTCATCACAAATTATAGATCACATAAAATTTTAAAATATGTCTGTATAAATTTGAACCTTGTAACATGAAAGAAAAAATTAACTTTAATACTAATTGTGAAAAATTGGAAAAAAAAATAAACAGTCAATTAACTTATCTATTACATTACATCACAAAGCATTAGATTTGTACAAAAATAATAATAATAATAATAACTTTATATGGTCTATATTAAGAATATATTATAATAAGAACTCCTTGTCAGGTTCACTCCTCATAAACCCTAATAGAAAAAAGGGAGAAAACAAATTTAAAATCTCAATCAGATAACTACAATTCTTACTAAAATGTGAATAAGGATATACCTTATTAAAATCTTACTAAGATAATTGAGTCATTATTATAGGTATAATTACAAAATTCACATCATTAAAATTCACTAATAATTTAAGTATCATTACAGACCTAATAATTTAATCACTTGATTAATTGACCTAATATAATCAATTGTTATGATATTTATTCAATCCAGTAATATATAATTAATTAAATTAGGTTACTTCGGAAATTCTATTCAGCTTATTTGGACTATAGACCAAAGAGCAGGGACCCCCTGTTTGCAATACATTTGTACACGTCATTTATCAAATTCTCATCCCATTAGTCTAGATTTTATGATTTTTTTTTTCATACATGTGATGTATCACATAAAACTAGTTACAAGACGATTGTAAATTTCAAATTTTAATATCATTCGCTTAAATTATTTTTTAAGAAAAAAATATGAACTTAAATTTATTTATTTAATAATATCCGTTGTTAACATGTAGTTATGTTGTTGACAGAATTTCAATAAATAATCAAGAAATAAATGAAACTAATTTGAATCAAATTATGATATTTGTGTGGAAAAATAAGAATTGTAATATCTGTGTGGAAAAATAAGATGTTGTGATAAAATATAAGTGAATGTAATATTTTCTTTATTTCTTTTGATGCAGTGGTCACTGTTTTTTCATGTTCAATTACTAAAACATGACCAACAGTTTCGAATGTAGCAAAACTACCAAGTTGCATGTTGATGGAAGACGAAGACACCAAACGACAGTGGAGCAGGTTACATGAAGATTTTCAGGTCTTAGTTCGGATAATTCAAGAAAAGGCAGCTGACAGACAGCTATATTTAGTAATATCAAGTTGCCATCACACAACTGGAACTCCCGCTTGGTTATGATAAAAAGGCGAAGAAGGAAAAGGGATGGAAAGAAGCAAGTTGCAGCAACAACTGCAAATTAACCGTCAAGTGGCTTTTGGTGGTCGTTATACTTTAGTAATCTCCATGGGTCCATGTACCCAGTTCTGAATTTTTCTATGTCGTTAAGTGTATAATTTCTTTGCCAGCTAATTTTGATTCGATTCAATGTTTCAAGTGTCGGTGGTCATAAAAAATTAAAATAATATAAGTGGAATTAATGCTAAGCCACAATTGATATCCTCGTTCGTGACATAAAATTTGCTCATCGAATCAATTTGTCAGTTAGGTGATAGGCAGGAGATTTTTTTCTATCAAGGAAATGCCAAAAAGGAGATAAGTCAAATGAGTAATCAACATCCCAATTGCCTATGAACTGCTAATTGCTCAACTTTTCTCATGTAAATCATAAACAGCTGTATCACCAAAAAGATTGAATTCTAAGAAACATCGTACCTCAATTTTCATCCACTTATTCCTCAACTAAAATTGATAATATCTTGAAGTAGTTGGTGACTAGTTATACATCACTTTGATAATTGCTCATGAAAAGGAGCCAAACATTACTGTGAAGCAATTTCTATTCTTCAATTCAAACAAAATTGGAACCCAACCAAAGGCGATAATCAACATTGTTGTGACCATATATATCTCTGGGAAGTGAAGCCTGGCATGAGGGTATGAACTGCCTTACGAAACAAATTTCACCTAGCCCTTGGGGAATAACGGGTATAATTGTCAATGATGATATTTTGGCTCTATGACAAGGCTTGTGGTAGTGCATCTTCTTGTAATACAAGTTATTACAAAACATGAACAAAAAAGTTTACCTTAGGGGAAAAAAAATGGGAGAGAAAAATGCAACTTTAACCTATGCTTCACTTCGTCCTCAGGGCCTTGATCCAGTCAAGTTCCACTCTAAAATCACCAGGCCCGGATCTTGAGCCTGGAACCCCGCCCTCGGCATTGACAGATAGGGACATGCCAACAACACGAGATGGATTCATTTCCAGCTTCACATCTATGACATTGCCTCTCCAAGTAGGTAAATATCGAGCTAGAGGAATCTGGTAAGTCAAGGAAAATTTCTAAGCACATAGCTAAATGTCAATTTTATTTGATAAAAGAAATGTAAACAAGGGTGCAAGTATCAGTGCTTCTTTGCCTATAAAGGGGCAACCCGCTAAGCCTTTCACATATGTGGAAAGTCAACAATGTACAAACTACCAAGCACAACACAAGTTACTCTATGATATACTGTCTAGTCCATCTCTAATGGTTAAAATAAGTGCCCCACAAAACCTGTCTTATTCATCAATTACCAATGAGTAACAACTGCTGACAAAAAAATGATAAATTTCACAACTGCAGTTCCAGATGGAAATAACAAGGAATAGCCAATACTTTATGAGCATAAGTTGTCCAGACCAGAATCAAATAAGTACCCATTGCTTATATATACGAGGTCACCTATGTGTTCTACAAAAGCTTTCTAACTAAATAATACTGCGATCATGTGTGAACCAGTGTATTCCTAGAAGTCAAAGAGTCAAAGCTCAATAGCTAAAGGAAAAACGAGCATGTTCTGTGCATATTTGAATTCTAAATTCAATGTTCCCCGAGAATTGAATCTTTGCTGAGAAAAAACCCATTATAGCTATTCTAATGTGGCATAACTAGTAAGTTTGATGAAACATTTACAACCAGCAGGGCCATTATACGTCTTGTAGTTAGAAAGCAGTTAAGCAGACTCCTGACTCTTGGCTATCGTGTTTGCATTCTTTTGAAAAGATGAACAATATGGATATCATGGCTCAGTATGAGAGCCAGGTCTGTTATATGAGGTTCTTAAGCAGTTCCAAATAAAGGAACTTGCCTTTGCAATATACCAGTTGTCTTTAGGCACAAAAACAAAAGCTTGCCAACAATTATCTTCCTCCTGTCCAGGTGAATTTACCCAATTTTCTGTGTAGATCTACAGCAAAATACAAGAAGTCAATTCTTGCAAGATAACTATCAAGGAAGTAAAGCTTCTGAATTTCCTAAAATTAAATTTTGATACAGATAAGAAAAAGTACTTACAGTAGATATATAGCATCTCCCATCTCCTTTAAGTTTCATTGCAATAGTATCATATGAATCCAAATCGATGAAGCCGTCAAACTACAAAGATGCAAAGCAGTAGGGAATGATGTTGCAAGATATTGAGTCAAATAGAAGAGAAAGCAAAATGGAGGAGGCTGATTATAATTAGATAAAACTGTTCTTTTAAGAAATTAATGCAACTAAGTTTTTTTCATATAGCAACAAATATATCAGCAAATTTAAGTCTAAATTATAAAAGAATACTCTAAGTTAGCAGTAAAAAACATTTTATTAAGGAAGAATCAACGGTTCTTTCTTTCATTTGGCAATCACTTAGCAAAGAGAAGTAACTCAGAAGAAAGACATCGATATATAGAAATCAGACAAAACCACCATATACAATGTGAAAACATGCAGTTCAATTAATAGAACAGAATGTCCCAGGTTGCAGTTCCAACATGATAATGAAAAAAGGAGAGATGATACCAAAAAGAATGAAAAATTACACCTGACACATATTACTGGTAACAACTTGACAACAAGCAATGAATGGACCATGCAGCATGGAGGTATCCAGATAGATACATATAAATTAATTTATTAATAAGAAATTTTAAGTTGAACACCAGTTATAGAAACTACATCCAATTTTGTTAAGCCATGCCAATTCCACAGGAGACAAGAGTATGGCATTATCCCCTATGTTGCAAACTAGCAATATATCTAGAATCAATCATAGTTCTTTAAGCCATGATTTAACCACCTTTTTCGACCGCATTCCACAAAAGCCACCTCGAGTTATATTCCATTTTGAACCCTCAGTCACATCCAGGGAAAGATTACCCGAGAAAATCCCTATCAAAAGAAATCAGATATTATATTTTATAGCAAGGCCAGTTTTCACTTAAAAATAGATGGGGGTCTTGTTCAAATAAGATATGGAGCAAATGTTACATAATTTATCAGAACTTTTCTCAACAAGTTAATGCTATCTATAAAAAGGGAACCATGAAATATCAAATGTGTTGTATCTCAAACAAGCTGTATTCATGTTCCGAATTGAAATGTAAAGATTAGAGGGAAAAAAAAAAAAACTTCTAACAGATACTGTGTTTGTGAACAACAGAGCAGGCTTACCACTTGGTCCATTTTCGGATTCTTTTATCTCCAGAGATGCCGAAGACAGACCTGAATAGCAGTTAAACATTTGGAGCTATATCATTATCTAGAGAACTTTAATGTGTTATTTACTAATAATTTACCAGTTACATATATGAACAAGAACGGTTTAGAATAACATCACTAATGTGAAGGAACCTATTATAGCGCCCAAGTACGTAACTTGACAAGACTGCAAAATAGTAAAATTTGCCATAATCATAACATAGATGAGTTCTAGCGAAGGTTTTGTCAATTTTTCTCAATATTTAAGACAACAAATCTACTTGTTACCAAAAACAAAGGAATCTACTTTATAATCAGAGTCACAGAAGAGTGGCTAAACACTATGACCATTCATATTTTCTGCCTGTAAATTTTAGTGCATTTGCTAGGGCTGCCCTAATTTTGTTCTTGAGGCTATCCCTCTACAAGTCATTTCTGCACCAACCTGCTTCAAGTTTTCTCTAGCAAGCTAGCAAATGGTTCTTTTTATTTTAATCTCTCGCAACTCAGTCTTCAAATAGAGCTAACATACCTCCGTATTCAGAATCAGAATACAAATGCCACTTCTTTAACTCTTCCTTCGAATTGAAATTGAATATATATCTTTCAGATGGAGGCATCAAATCATCAAAGCTCCCAGCGAAAGCTATCATTGTAAATGATGTAAAAGCACCCAGCCGCAGGGAGAAAAAAAACAAACCAGACCGTCAGCAATACTTAAAAGCCTCATACAAGCATTGCTCCATAAAATACAACCCAAAACTCCCTATGAAGAACTTCATGCCTTCACCATATGCAATAATCGGAAAATGGAATATTAATCATTGAAAATAAAAAAATTTAAAAAAAAAAAAAAAAAAAAACAGTCTCAGAATCAGTCATATAAAAATTAAAAATATATCTTCATATTGGAAAAAAGTCATGAATTTTATTAAATACCTTTCTTTGTAGCATTAAGAGAAGCTTGCAACAGTCCTCGTAATCTGGACATCACTCAAAAGTAACAACTTCCACTATAATCTCTGGCAAGGAACTTGGAATACAGAAAAAATCGACGACACAGCAGAATATCGATAAATACAATGTATGATCTAGCTCTTTTGTTCGGATTTCACCTCAAAGAAGAATAGTCACATATTACAGCTACAGCCAGCTTCCCTGCGGAGGGAATGGATGGAAATTGGGTCTTTTCAGTTCACAATTTCTGAAATTTCAGCAAAACGACCAAGTACTCCAGTAAAACGACGTCCTCATGCGTCTCACAGTCCACCGAACACACTGATAAGCGACCGAGGAAAAGTACTGGCAGAGTGACTTGGAAGTTGGAATGGTGTATCTCTGTTCTTTTCTGGACATTTGATTTCGGGTCAGTTCCATTAGAGCAGTGAACCTCTGTATTTTTGGGCCCTTACGAGAACCACAATTTTGCCAGGCTTAGACAACGGAAGCTTTTTGGGCCAGCCGTTCCAAAAAATGTCCATGGCCCGTGGGCTTCGTAAACTTGTGTCGATGGTAAACAAGAAAGAAGAGTTACCCTTCACCTTTCAAAAAAATCGTAGTGATACGTATTATTATAATTTTTTATAAGTTCTTGTCACCTTTTCATAGAAATCAAAAGATTATAGAAAATTTTTTATTATAATTTTGAATAATTAAATTATTTTTATATATTTATTATATATAAAATCTATATATTAAAAACTTTTCTATAAAAAAGATTATAACATTTTATCTGACATGATACAAATTTATGAACTTTACGTTAAATTTTTATAAAAATCACAAGATTTTCGTAGAATGTAGTAAATAGATCATTAGCTCCAAACTCCAATATTAATATACTCTATGAACTCAATAGATGAAAAAAGCAACAACACCATGTCAAAGCAAATGATGTCAAGATTTAGTTCTAGGAATCTTTTTCAACTTTTCTCCATGGCTGAGCACACCGGATATTGGTCCTATGAAAGGAAGTAACAGATTATACCACAATGGTGATCATTGTTTACACTTGGATAACCAAATTAGTAATAGAAGTAAGAAATAATAAAAAAAAATATGTTATATGTGTATCTAAAGCTTTTTATTGACTTAAAAAATTAAGAATAATTATAAGTATCAATTATCACCTAATGAATAATTATAGAAAAAAATTAATTGATCATGTTGTCATCACATGTCAAATTAACAAACAAATTCTAATAGTTTAACTGAAACGATGACAGCGTGGAAATCTATTGACTATAAAATTATTTGCCACGTTACATAAATGTTTTAGAGAAATTAACCACTTGGTTAATATTTGATTTGTAGAATCATATATTCTTAACAATGTAATTTCTAATAATGTCATATTTATCATATTTGATTTAATTAAAATAATTCATAAAAATATCATAAATTATATTTTAATTAATTTGTGTATTTTTAAAATATTATTAAATTATCAAAAATATAAAATTAAATTATCAATACTGAAAAGTTGATTGGTCAATAATAATATATAGTGATCAACAATGAAAAGGCAATAATCAATAGTGATAAATATTGATTAATAATGGGAGATAATAATGAACGATAGTTAATAGTCATGAGAAGTGGTTCACGACAGTGGATAATAGTGGACAGTAGTTAATCACGATAAATGATAATTAATAGTGATAATAGCAGTGAACGATAATTCGAGGTAGTCAACAAAAATAGATGCTGGTGAAAATTAATCAATAACAACAGGTGATGATGATTTGAGGTAACAAATCATTAATGGAAGTATGAATAAAATAATCTTTTTATATAACTAAAATATTTTCATATTATGAGAATATAATATACTCATCTCTCTCATAGGAGTATTTTATGAGAATATTTGAATTTAAAATATTCTCGTAAATATTCATATTTTCAAATAAATTCTTATAGATTTTAAATCAAATATAAGAATTTAATATTTTTTAAAGTATTTTTTTGAAATATTCTCAAAAATATCAGAAAAATTTGAAGAGCTAAACATTATTTTAGTGTAATATATAATAGTGATAGGAGTCCTGTTAAGAGCAACATTATTGTGTTTGTGCACAGGGACGAACGCAGGAATCTGGGTGCTGGTCCGGATCTAAAATAAAAAAATTTATAATTTAGTCTCAAATTTTTTACTTTTTTTTATTAAGATTCATTTTTAAAGATTTTTTTCAATTTAATCCTTATTAAATTTTTAATTTAATTTTTTTATAAAAAATTTTAATATTATAATATTTTTTTAAAAAAATTTGAGTGGGAGCTTGACCCCATTGGCTCCGCCCCTGTTTGTGCATCAATTAAACCCAAAGTTGATGTCGGTACAACATGACTTACAATGAAAGCTTGTCTTGTCAATGCCATTGAAGATAAGTTAAATATATGCATAATCATATGATATGATCACTTATCATTCCAACTCAATCCATAATAATCATTCTGTGGGCTGAAACTAGCGGCCACCTTTTAATTTTGGCTCTTTCAAACTCCATTTTACAGTTAACTTTCTCTCTCCTCCTTTCACTCAAAATAGTGACATGTTCACGTTCCTAATAACGTGAATTTCTCTTTGAAAAAGGGGTAGTGTGCTACCCTCCCAAACCAACATATACAGCACATTCTCTAATACAACAATTTGCGTAAACCATAAAAAAAAAAGTGGAAAAAGAAATTACGTATCCATACTGAAACAGTGGGCAAGGTCCACAGTAATATGATATATAAAATCAGAATTTTCTCAGTTTTTATATTATCAATTTTTTATATTTTCTTTTTAAAGTTTATAGTAAAAATTTTGAGGAAATGTAATTCTGGATATATATATATATATATATATATAATGACCCACAAGGCCAATTGATCAAACCATAAAAAGGAAACTACTCAATGCTTCTCTTTCTTTTCTTTTCTTTTTTTTTATAGAAGTGTCAAATCATTTAACATATCCATAAAATATTAAATTTAATCTCAAAAGCTTTGAAGGCAACATCTTATATCATTACACTGTTAAAGATATCTATAAATCCAGGCCTATTTATTAAAACACTAATCAACTATAAATTGAAAAAAAAATTGTTATATTTTAATTGAGAGCTAATGTAAACTCTTATACATACAAACTATTAATTTTGTTTGTCAACTTCATTTTATTAAAGAAATAAGACAGAATATAGCAAGAATAATAATAATAATACTATAAAACAATGGTAGATGCGGATAAAAACCAAATATGTAGATGAGCTGGCATATCCCATTGGGGATAGTAGCAAGAATCCAGTCCAGACATATGAATGGCTTAGGAGATCCAAATAACAATTCTAGTTATATAGTTTCTTTAATCACTTGCATAAATTATTAGTAATGGTATTATATACAATGTCTACTCTCTGATAAAATTATTTAAAAAGTTTCTCTAAATTTAGCACAAAATGTACTTATTGAAATACTTGTTTAGCTATGTAGAAAATATATATATATTAATGAAACAGTTCACGAGCTGATCAACAAAATAATATTGTCAACCAATTTCGTTCAGTAATTTGGAGGGTAAACATCATAATGAGGACCATAATTACAATTTCTTCAATCATCACCATCTTCATCATCCACAGTAATTATAACTAGCAAGCTCACACATATACTTTACTTCCAAATCCAAATGCACTATACCTAATCCTCATTTACATAATTAATCTCTATGAAACGACTTAAATGATATTTGCTTGAAGCAATACAGATCACCTTAAATCTGATTCACTTAGTTTTCTGAATTTAAGCCGGACTTTTTGTACTAACTCCACCTGATCTGTCAAAGGTGCAATGAATAAAACTGAGTGAATATAGTTTTAATCTATATTCTACTACTTTTTTTTTTCCAGAAAAGATACCAAATTGAATGATAAAAGTCAGTCTGATCAGCAATCAATCATCAGCATGCACAAGTGTAGAACTCAACCAGCTCGTCCATGGACCCCAACTGAGTCTCAGCGCTCTCAAGCATCCAAAGCAAGTGCTCAAACAAAACCACCTCACAAGCAATAATCACTCCATCATCACAGCCGGCGGAAGAAGATGATCGATCAACAAGTTCTTGCAAGACTGGGTGGTCGATAACGTCGGAGTTCACCAAGTATCGCCGGCGGGATTTCCCGACGTAGACGGCGTGAAGCTCTTTGGATGATAAGGGTTTGTCGGATAACGATTCGCTACTGGCGGCGGAGACGCAGCTGTTGTTGCGGCTGAGCTTGGTCAGTGAGGGCCATCTCTTGATGGCTGACTTGAGCTTGGTTAGCTTTCCAGGCTTGGCCATTTTTTTTTTCTAAGATGTTTGATGAAATGTCTCAATGAGAAGTAGAAGAGAGATTGATAGGTAAAGAGATTGAATGTGGCGTGTGGGAAAAGAGGAAGAGACGTTTGGGATATAAAAGAAAGGGAAGAGGGTAAGGGGACCTGAACATATGAATGGCCCACCGCTTAAGACACAGCTAAGAATGTGATATTTGGTTGAAAACCGGTTGCTGTTTGTGTTGCCGTCTTGTGGTGGGGTTGGGTTGAATTTTAGGAGCAAGCTTTGCTGCGTTATGTTCCGTGTTTATTGCGCTCTCCCACCCTCATTATTTGTATTTATTATCTATGTTCATTTTGCAACTAAATTTTATCATAAAATTCAAAATATTATTAGAATGCATACAAAATTTACATTTATTATTTTGGAGTGGTTGAATTTGCACTTAAAAATAAGTTTCCACGGAAAGTTAACTTATTAATAAATAAGTTTTTATATGAATTTTCTTGAAAGTACTATTTCTTGAAAGTATTAAAAGTTGTTTGGTTGATACTAAAGAATTAGAACGTTAAAAAAAATAACTTTTCATATGATATTTAGTTCAACAATATATCTTTTATAAAGTATTATCAAAATGCCTAAAATATCTTACTTAAAAGTTATGTTCTTCTATTAAGATAATATGTAAATTTTTAAAAGGATATCATTATTTAAATTTTATAAGAATAAATTTGTATTTTGTTTCATTAAAAATGTAGAATTTATCTAAGAGGTTGGATAAGTAATTTATCATATTTTATGGGAAATAAAATTCTCTAAGAAGTATAACTTTTTCTATTTTTTGAGTTAGTAACCAATCAAACAATTTGAACATTTATACTAAATTGTATTTCTTGTGAAATTTTATACAAACCAAACAACTTTTTATTATTTTATAATATGAGGAAGCGTACTAACAATATTATGTTTTACCTTTTAAAAAAAAGTTTTAATTTCTCAAAATTTCATAGGATTGTATGAAAATGATCCTCACTAAATACCTATAGTGAAAAACAAGATTAAAAATATTATCACCTCTTATCATAAATTGACATAGATGAATAAAAATGAAAAAGAAATGGACAACCAATATCAAAAGGTTAACAATAGAAGTGGCAAATCAACACATGTGTAATATCTTGTATTCAAAGTCAATACAGGAGAAAATCCCAAAGTAATTGCCAATAGAAAATTTTAAATATGGATAAAATTTTAAATTAACTATAAACTTTATACTAATATTAAACTAGTGATGGCTTAGTGCTATGCACAGGTCTAATGATGATTGCATGAAATATATGATCATAATAAAATTAAATTTTATAATTATATTTTATAATTATTTTATGCAAATTATAAATTAAACGTTTACAACAGTAGAAAGAACATTTGAATTATTGCATTTTGTTTATCTATATTGTTTGTTTCAATATGTTACCAGAGTTAATACACGATGGCTTAGCAGGTGAATCTGAAATTTATAGAAGAATAATTGATAATAATTCTTTGTTTATTCTGTGAGATGTCCGTCCTCTTGACCAGAGTTCTAAGCTCGGGGTTGGCCTCTCTTGTAGAATTTTTTAAATACGAACAGAAAGATATAATGAATTGGAAAGAGAAAAAGGAAAATATTTTGTCAAATATTTGGAATGTTTAGTGTTTTTCATGAATTTACAATGACTGTGTGTAGAGG
>JANHAO010016006.1:0-14572 GCA_026873985.1 Saraca asoca | reverse complement strand
TTTTAAGAATAACAAATTATTCTAGGGACAATTATCATATTTATTTATATTATGTAGATATAATAAAAAATATAATAATTGAATTACCATTAAAATGTAATACAATGTATGCAAAAATAATCATCCCATGATTGGCTTTTAGGGCAACACCAATAGAAAATACTCCTCGGAGAAAATGATTTCTTTCATATTTTCAAAGAAAAGATTTGAATCAAATTCATGACAAATGGATGAACTTCATAAAGGAGTTCAAAACAAATGTTCCATTTTTGGACTGGTTTGAGGTATATGCCTTAGGAAACTAGAAATAAATTATTCGTTTGGTGAGTCAATTAGTGTTACCACTAGGACTACCCAAACCCAAATAACTTCTAAAGGAGATAGGATAGTTTCTGAACTTTCATCTCTACGTCAAACTTCAAAATAACCAATCCTCAGTAAATCTGTCCAAATAAGAGAAACCTCTAGCTCAGGTAGTACTTCTAATCAAATAGATCATCCTCTATCCAAACCTTATGAGATACGGCTCAATAGATCTCATAAGTTAGATTGGACAAATAAAATAGAAATAGCTAAAACTAGCCTCTTAGATCAGAAATTAGAAAATTCTACAATTATCCCTGAGTCACCCTTAGGAGATAGTTCCAGTACAAATTTTCAAGCTTTAGATAAAGCTTCTAAAATAGATTCTGAGGTAGCTTCTAAGGAAGAAGAACCTAAGGTAGAAACCTAAGGTACCGTAGAACCAAATTCCCAAAATACCATAAAACTTCTAATAACTCTCATCTAAAATTTCTACAAAGAGAAAAACATCTATGAATGGAACATAGATGGAAACTCTAAATATGGGATCATCCAACTCTTACAACAAATGACCATGGTTAGCACAGCTTACCAAACAATGAATGGATCTAATGATATGTTAGTTGTTCATGTCCTAGTTGTCGGATTTACTGGCCAACTTAAAGGTTGATGGGATGATCACCTTACTGGCTTAGAAAGACAACAAATCCATAAATCTGATGGTCAGGGAGAATCAGTATTAAGATCAGATGGTAAACTCATTCCTGATGCTATAAATACCTTGATCTATACCACAACCAAACATTTCATAGGAGATCCCAGCCTATGGACGGACAAATCTACAAAACTACTTTTAAATCTAAGGTGTGAAACCCTTAGCAAATTTAGATGGTATAACAATACCTTCTTTAGTCAAATTTACTTTAGGGCTGATAAGAATCAACCCTTTTGGAAAGATAAATTTCTAGCCGAACTCCCTAGACCTTTAAGAGAAAAGGTTAGAAACAAAATTAAGAACAAATTTGATGGGATTATCCCATTTGATCAACTTACTTATGGATTGTTAGTTGCCTATATACAGAAAGCAATTCTTAAATACTGCCAAGAAAATAAGATTTATAGGCAATTAGTCAAAGAAATGACTCTTAACCGTAAAGAGTTAAGATCTTTTTGTGATCAATTAGATTTCACCTCTCCAAAGACCTACAAATCTAAGCATAGGCATAAGGAAAAGTAGGTAGAAGCCAACCCAAATCCCCAAAATCATAGGAGTAAGGACCCTAAAAACCTTAGGTACACTCCTTCATCAAATATAGACAAAAGAACAGTTTGTTATAAATGCAATAGGCCACGTTATATCGTCAAATTTTGTAGATTGAATAAGAAGCTTAGGAAACTTGAACTTAGTCAAAAATAAGTTCAAGAGACTAGTCAAATCTACAGAAATGATTGCTATTCTAAAGAATCAGTATCATCTGAAAATCAAAATGTTTTAAATGTTCTCACAGCAGAACAAGATCTTTTTTTTTATGTTATCTATAATTTGCTAGATGATGTTAAAAGGAAAGATTATCTAAAAGAATTTTAAAAGATTCTTGAAAAGCCAAATTTTCCAAAATCTTTAAAACTACCAATCTTGAACAAATACAATTTCAAAAATATTTTAGATATATTTAAATCAGAAGAAAATGAACCTATCATTTTATGGAATTTTCAATCTGAAATAAATCTTCTCAAAGAAGAAGTAAAGATTTTGAAATCTTAGCAAAACCATTTACAACAAATGATTTATGATTTTAGAAAGGGCAAAAATAAGGTTGAAGATAAGAATGAAAGCATCAATGGAAATGATGTTCTCAGGCTTAGTTCCTCTTTGTAAATGCAAAAGTGGTACATTACAATAGAACTCATTATTAGAAATGAGTATACAATCAAGACAGTTGCCTTGTTTGATACAAGAGCTAATCTTAATTGTATTTAAGAAGGATTAGTACCAATCAAATATTTTGAAAAAATAAAAGAATGATTGAGATCTACTAACGGTTCTAAGTTGCAAATCCAGTTCAAACTTTCAAATGTTGTTTTGAAAAATAATTCTCATGATTTCAAAATTGACTTTTTGTTAGTTAAAAATATGACAACAGGATTATTTTATGTTCTCCTTTCGTTCATCAAATTATGCCTTTTTTAGTTTCTGATGAAGGAATAATTATGGAAAACCTAGGAGAGAAAATTGTTTTCAAATTCTTCAAAAATCCATATTCAAAGGATTATAGATGATATTCAAGATCTATTTACAAATTTCAATAACATTTTGAGTCTTTTCCTATAAAAATCAACTTTTCAAATATCTAAACATTTTTCATGAAACTACTCAGAAAAATGACCTTGCAACTTGAAAGAAAAGATTTCTCCTTTTCAAACCAAAATTAGGTTTCTTAGTCATCATAGTTTCCAAGAAACTATTTCTCTAATTGAAAGAGTAATTCAATTTGCTAAAAAATTTTCAGATCTTAACAAAACCCAACTTCAAAAAATTTTGGGGATGTTTTCTCAGATTTTTTTTCTTTAAATGTCCAATATTGTGCAACCCTTGCATGAATGTCTTTAAAAGAATCCTCCTCCTTAGACAGATGTTCATACAAGTGTTGTCAGAAGGATCAAACTTCACGACAAAATCTTCCATGTTTATGGCTTGACAATTGCCATAACCAAATGATTTCCAAAATTGACATTTTTGTTAACAAATTAGAAAACAAAAAGAATTATCTTAATTGATATGGGTTTAATGGTAATCATTAACCAAATCGATAAAGATAATCTTTAAATTATTTCTTATTCTATTATCTAGATTGAGAAATTTTATTAATTTCAAACTAAACCTCTCAATAGGCAACAGATTTTTCATAGCCTACGAATCAGTAGGGTATATATACTGAAACTATATGCAACACTAGTATAATGCCTTATATTTTCAAAATCTAAAATTTTTCACATACTTAGTTATTTTTCTTCAACCAAAATACCAAGTATAAATTTCTGAATTAATTATTCACTTAGTAGGATATTTTTGGTCCTTTACCAGAAAATTTTCCAAAATGAAGTTAAAGAAGAATAGGAAGTTTTCTAATTCTACTTTAATATTTTTAGGAATTTTCCCGTTTCAACCAAAATTTTACTCAAAATCGGTTTACTTTGGACATACTTATCAAAATAATAGTATGCTAAAGAAAACTAGTTTTTCAAACTAGTTTATCAAATGATTTTACAATTAGGATTGTTTTTATAAATTATTTTCAAAATAATTATCAGAGATTTCTTAAATGTTTGATTTATATCTCTAATATCTTTCAAAATTCTTCAAGTTTGATTTATGAAAATTTACATTTTTAGGTAGATTATGAATCTGCCTAAGATATTTTAAATCAAATTTGACAAATCCTATGTTTTAGGTTCTCTCCCAGAAAATTGGTCAGTATTTCAAATACTTGAACATTTTGTTCTTAAAAATTCAATGAAAAAGATTTCTCTTTAGGTCTCAAAGATGTTTGACTCATATCTTTGATTTCTTTTCAAAATTTTCAGAGTAGTTTTCAAATTGATTTTATCAAAGTTTTCAAAATCTTACCAATTTTCAAAATTAGTTTGTTTGATCACTTTTGATTAAAATTGGTCAAAGAATCTTCAAATCAATTTTCAATTTTTAAAATAACTTTATCAATTTTTTGATCAAAGTTGTCAAATAATTTTTCTCTTTTACATCTCCTAACTTGCAGTTCTTTTTGTAGGGAGAAATAGGGTTAAAAGAGAATTCAAATAGTAAGAGTCTGCTTCTAGACTCTAAGAAAAAGAATTCAAATACTCAGGATCTGTTGCTGGATTTTGGAAGAAAGTTAAAATCAAAAGTTTGTCTCCAGGCTCTATGTGAGAAAGGAAAAAGAGAGTCTTCCTCCAGATTCTAAAATTTCAAGCTTTAAGATTTGCCTTTGTATTCCGATTCAAAATTAATCTCCCTATTGGAGATAAATTTATCAACAAATTGTTGTAAAATAAAATTTTCAACTTATAATGTGGTTCAAAAATTATGAAGTCCAAGACGAGCTAGATAAATCAAATATTGTTGTTTTAAGGAGGATTACGTATAAGGGATTCTCTTTCAATTCCTCCAACTCAAAGGCATCTAGTTCATCCAAACTAGAGAAAGACTATGCTTAGTCAAATGAAGAAGATTACTTCAGCCCCTCAGACTGAAGTCTAGAGTATTGTTTGATTAAGAATTCAAATTTCAATAAAATGAGATGCAAATTCAAATTTAGGTGAAATGAAGATAGCATCTTAGCAAAATAAAATTCAAATAAAGATTCAAATTTCGGCCAGATGAAATGAAGATGATATTTTGACCAAATGTCATCCAAATTCAAATATATATATATATATATATTCCATGCATGCTATTTAAATTGTCGTTTATATAGATCTAATATTGCACAGATCTAGAATTTGAAAAAATGAAAGGTGAAAATTTAAGTTGAACTAAAATTATATTATAAATATTATCAAATAATGATTTTAATAGATAATTAAAGTATTAATGCTTTAATACATTCCAACAAATTTTATAAATATTGCACAGAGCTCACAAGTCGTAGTTCTCCTCCAGAAACCACATTAATTTTCTTCCCTCTTACCCCCATTTCAACCGTGTCTTTGTAACAACGTCTAGCCACCTGTTGTTCTCCGCGTACACATCCAACTCTGTTAGGAGTTGGGAACTTGATGGTGAGTGTTTTGGGCTATATGACCATATCTAGGTCAATCATCACCAATCGTCACAACACTACATTATACGCTGATGGAGAATCAATGATTAGAAAATCAACTAGGGTTGTGGCCTAGCAGTTCAAATCTCTGAGGGTAATTGGAAGTCTAATTTACCCCACAGGTACTACTGCATCTCCTGTGAAGTCAAAAAGAGGTTCTGGGGAAGGCTAAAGTTGGTCAGGGTCAATGCCTATTTAATCAAAACATTGCTTGTACATCACGTTTACTGAATTGCCTGTGTCAACCAGGATTCTCTGCACCTCGACATTACTAATTCTAGCCTGAATGGAAAGTACATCATTGTGTGGAAAATGTACTTCTCAAGCGTCTTCACTAGTAAAGGTGATGCAAACAGAGCTCATTCTAGCCTTCATTGCCGGTCCTCTAGCTTCATCGTACCTTATGAGTAGAACATGGCCTGCCTCTTACACATACCATTCGTGTGACCTCTTTAACATTCCAACCACGTGGGGTCCATCATGGATGGTGAATATGGTTCTGACCAAGGGTGCCTCCTTACGGTCAGGGGCCTGTTGATGCTAATGTTGGGCCAGCTGTTGAGGCCATAGAGGTCGTTGTCTTGAGAGTCGTACCACATAATCCCTCAAGCGACCTCTCTTAATGAGGTCCTCGATAGTGTCCTTAAGCATTTAGTAATCTGAAGTATTGTGTCTGACCTCATTATAATAGGTACAAAACTTGTTTCTATTTCTTCGCTCGAGGGGAGCCTTTAGGGGCTTGAGCCTCCCAAAGTCTTCGTTGTCCCTCTCCATTGCAAAAATTCTATTTGAGGTGTCTGACAGAATACTATAACTATCGTAGCGACCCTGGCCTTCTTCACAGCCTGGCCATCAGCACCACCCTTTTGATCTCCCCTATTGCTTCCCCCATTATTTCTTTTCTTGCCCCAGTTGGAGCCACCTAACACGTCCTTCTGATTAGGCTTCTTCAAGCTGAAAGTCTCTTCCCACCTAATCTCCTTGGTTACCCGTTCATAAAACTCTCCTAAGTCCTTTACTGGAGACTTGTATATACTTTTATAGAACTTGTTGTCCTTACAGAGTCTAGCTAAGATGACTATGAGGATGCTCTCATCAGAAGGGTTTTCCACATTGCTAACCTAGCGCCTAAATCAAGTAGTGTTATCTTTTAGTAATTCATCTTTCCATTGAAATACTGTCATGAGGTGGCAGGATGGAATTTTGATCTCCCCTACTGCTTTGTATTGATGGAGGAATTTTGTCTGACATTCCTCCCAACTATGAATGCTATGAGCAGGTAGGCTCCTAAACCATGTCCTTGGTATTTCTCCAGGGGTGGCAGGGAAGACGTAACATTTAACTAGTGGATTGGTGGTTTGGAGATCCAATTGGATACTAAACGCGTCCAAGTGGTTGTATGGGTCACTATCCCCATTGTATGATGGGATGTTGGGGACCTTTAACCTTCAAGAAAGAAGCTTCGTCTTAATCTCCAGGGTGAAAGGCATCCTCTCCTCATAGCTATCTTGACTATTTTGAGGCACAGGTCTTTTCTCTAGCTGTTGCACCCTTTAAAGCGGCTCTTCGATCACTGGGTCCTAAGTCTCAGACCAGTGGCTGGTAGTTCATCAACTCTTGTCATCCTCCTAATTGCGGGAATGGCGATCCGAGGTTTTAACTGTGTTGGCAACCCGATGAGTGGTGATCTAATCTATACCTATGATCGATCCCTCGAGCTCCTTTCTCGATCAAGCTCTGACGTCATTGATCATCTTCATAGGCTCGATAGAATTCTGATCTTAGCCATGAGTTAGACAAGTGGACAAAGCCAGCTTGCTGACATTCTTCTCTGTTAGGCTTCTCCTGCCAAGCTCCTGGCTGTTGAAGTTCTCCTTCAGGTGCAATAATTTGAACCTATCTTTGGAGACCTAGGGCCTACGCCTGAGTTAGGGTTCTAACCATATCAACCAACTCCTTCACTGTATTTGTAAGCACCTCCTGACGTTGGTGCCATGCTTGCACTATGTTAAGCTCGAAAGCAACAGGTTGGTGAGGAATGAAAGGTGCCATGCTAGCGGTAACCCCTGTTATGGGCGCAGTAGAGGCGCTTGCAGTAGGGAAGATTGAGCCTCTGATTGATAACATTTCTCATTGTTGTTGTACATGATCTTCATGTTGGCCAGTGATAGCACCTATGCTTTTGGTGGCTTTTCCCCTTGCCATTGCAGTTAAATAGCTAACCAAAGAAAGAAAAAATGCAGTTGGGGCCATCTTTCTAGCGCCAAAATGTTGACAATGAAAAATCGATCGACAAGTTAAGTTCAGTGTATCCCCAAATTGCAAGTTACAACTATGCATATATGAGAAAGAAAGAGAAAGGAGAAGAAAAAGAATAATGAAAAGTAGAAACTTTTTAACGTGGTTCGGCTAAAGTCAGTGCGACCCTTGCATCCACGGTGGTTTTATATTAGCTTTGTGCAGTGGTTTCTTTGTTTAGTTCCACAAAGTTACAATATGCAGGCTCTCACTATTTTAACAGGATTTCTACATGTATTTTTCCTTATCTATAATGATCTGCTCCTCTCCTATTTATAAAAGTAGGGAGGGTTACAACTGTAATTTGACAAATAGTAAAACTATCATTTCTGCCACTGTGGGCAATAAATGCTGGGCATTTTACTATCGAATTTTGGAGGCTGATGTGTCGATTTTGAGAGATGACTTGTCGGTTGGGAGAATATGCCTTTAGGTGCTGACTAGACCTTGGCATTCTGTATCCAATGCTTGAGGTAACTCGCTTGATAGTCTGAGCTCATGGTGGGCGATCTACTAGCTACAAGGGTTGGTTTCGCACTCGAGCTTGATCGGAATGAGTTTGTTGGCAAGTGGTTGGGACAGCATACTTAGCTTAGCGAGCTGGAACTCATCCTCAACGAGGTAGGATCTTTGTCTCGGTCTCGTCCTGTGTCCTAGACTCGTGGCTGGCGAGCTGATGCTTCTGCCAAGCGACCCCAATCTTTGGGTGATCTTGGCCCTTTCTGATTGAACTCGTCTCTTATTTGACCTCGGCCAGTCCTTTTTACATTGTCCGAAAAATACTCATAACAATAAGTGTTAAGCTATTGGATTAATGGGTTAACCCATTAGCCTATTAATTTGGTATTATATAATAAATAATATAGGATTAATTGATTAATGTGTGTGTGTCTATATATTATTAAAATATTTATTTGTTTCATTATTAAAAGATCTATTCTTAATTTGTATGGTGTTTTTGAGTTTAGTGATGAAAGGTTTTTTGAGTATCTCGGATGACTTAGATTTGACCAAGAATGTTTTTGGATAAATCTTTACTATTTTGGAAATGAAATTATGCGCTGTTGTGTAATTATAATAGAGTTCAAACTGATGTAAGAACTTTGTAGTTTTTGGGTTTTGTGTTGATAACATTCTTTATAAATATGGACTTATTTTAAGTTCTAATTTATCAGATGCACTTGCCAGTTTCTTCTAAATGATGCAAATTTATGAATAAAAAATATTTATTCCAATTTTATGATGGTATTTGGTGGCTTAGCTATTGTGCCATTGATTAGGATAGGCGTTGAAATATTTAGATTCTGAGTTGTCTAAATTAAAACTTTAGAGTAAGTGAAAAAATGTTATGCATATGTAAAAGCAACTAAAAGTCTTAAGCCTAAGTTGTAATGTTGAAATTAAGGCAAGGCCCTGGAAATATAGTTTTCTTGAATGCATGTATATTTAGAATGATTTTCTTATTTTGTCTAATAGCTTCATTGGCTCGTTTAGTTTGAAGCTGCGGTACACAGAAAAATCTTCACAACTTCGCACAAGGAAAATTCTTTATGCCTGTTCTAATGGTTATGCTTTGCATCTCACTTTATTGCTTAAACAACTATTTGCACTATTGCAAGTATCTATTTCTTCATATTATTCTATAAACAATTATGCACGTTGCATTGTTGCTTGCTCAGAACTCAGCATTTTCATGTTGATAGCTGAAAAGTTGATCATGAGTGGTTTTCAGGCTCATGGATACAAATCATTAGTTATGGTTGGGGATGGCGCAACTGATCTTGAGCCAAGTGAAATCCTATGAATTCCTGAGAATTATGTCCAAAACAAAAATGTAAAAGAAGATTTATGGCATATTTAACTACCAACAGTGGGTTTGCCTTGAGCGTGCTTATGGAAGAACCTTTCTAATCTTTCTAACAATATTAAAATTGTAGTACTTATTATCGTTCAAATTTTATTATACAGTAAGTATGTCTCATTTGTTATGAAAGAGCAAGTGAAAATAAATTTTAATTTTTTTTTCAATTTAAATTATGAATAAAATTTATATATTTATCTATTTTAATAATAATAATTTATTTAAATTATCTATAATTAATTTTTAATTTAATTTTTTTAATTTTAGTGCTATTAAATTAATGAATTTTTAATTTAATTTTTTTAATTTTTTAATTATTAAATAATATTTTGATTTTAAATTTTTAATATTTGAATTATTTATTTATTTAAATAATGAATTTTTGATATTTTAATATTATTGAAATAATTTTTAACTTAAAATGTGCGATATTATATTTAAATATTAATATTAAAAATAAAATTTAAAAATACTTTAGTGAGTTATATAATTCAAAATTTAAATAATTTAATAATATATGCTTTTATTTTTAAATTATAAATCACTTTAGGAAATGCTCTCTATATCCTCATTTTTTATAAAAATTATTTATTTCAAAAAATATTTAATAAAATTATATATATATGATTTTTAGTCTGAATTTATTAATAGATTTCAATTTAAATTGTTTCTGTGTGTATTGAATAATTTATATATAATAAATAATTATATTTATATAGAAATGAAATATCTATCAATAAATTATTTGTAATATTTAATTATGGTTTAGTAGATAACGTCTATATAAAAATTTTCACTCTTTAAAATTTGATATTATCCTTAAATATCAAATATCAAATTTGATATTTCATAAATTTTCATTTTAAAATTTTTAATTACTTTTGAATAATTATCACAATTTTAATTTAAAATAATTTCTAAAATATATATATATTGAAGATAATATATTAGTTATAATAATACATGAATTTTTATTAATCAAATAATTAAATCTTTTAACATAATATAGTTAAATTAAAATTTTTAAATAAAAATAATTTATAAATAAATTCATCTGAGTATTAATATGTTAAGAAAATATTTTTAAAAAGATGAAAAAAATTTAAATGATAAATTTAGCTCATTTGAAATATTAATATAATAATTTTATCAAATTAAAAGAAATATAATATTCATTCATAATTAAGATGAATATAATTATATCAATTATATAGTCATTTAATATGTATAAATATAAAGATGGTTTATTATTATTTAAATAAACTATATTTTATAATTTAAATTCGTATTACAAATTGCTATGAAATAAAATTATTAAAGCTGTGTATTGCATGAGGTAGAACTAATTGTTTATATTGCTTGAGATGTGTTATTTGATACTTAGTGAGTTTACTTTGACTTCTTTGTTTAGTCTTTTATTAGAGTTGAAGAAAGGGAAAGAGTCCAAAACCTACAACAGACAGTGAAGAATTTATTTAATGACATAGTTTGGGCTCCTGTAATATGGTGCCCTTGGAACCTTTTTTGTCTTAAAAGATCCAATGAATTGGGACTTTCATTGGATTTGGTCATTTCAAAATAAGCGGATCATTTATGATAAAGAGAATGAGCTTGGAGAGAATGATTTAGAATTCTTGTATGATATATATAGATATATTCTTGCAATATGCAATTCTATATTTTATTTGAATAAAATGGGATTTAGTTTTGAAATGCTTAAACCATGTTGTTAATAATAATTTCTTGAACAACTTACAGTTGGCATCCCTTAATGCTGCCCTTGAGCATCCTAGCAGACAACATTTCTATGAAATTGTAATGAGATTTATTTGAAGTTGCATTAAGGTTGCTCCCTCCTATGTGTTTTCTTGAACTAATTTGATCTAACCAAGCCATAAACCTGAGTGTACCCATTGTTGTATATTCAGGTACATTCACATGTTAATATATATAATTTTACTGATGGTACATGTGATATGCCAAAAGAAATGACACTCACATTTAGGCATGACAACAGATGGAAGATACATTTGCATAGACAATGGACCGTTATGGCCCACAGCGTAGAGGGCTATAACAAATGCATTTGTGCCTGTCAGTGAAACAAGGCAATGAGAGGATCTGCCTCTTTCACAGCTGCCTAGGTATGCATTATTTTACTTTGACTTCAATTGTCTTTTTTTTTTTTTTTTTTTTTTTGATTTTTGATAAATGTTAGGTTGCTCGTCAGTGACAATATGTATTTAGGTATGCACTAGCGACCTGGCTTTGGAGTGGTAGACTCCATGTCATGGGTGGGTGGCAGCAAGGAGAATCCACATTCACCTGGATTGGAGCCTTGGAAATGAAATTGGGAAAAACAACATTTATGAAAGAGAAATGTTTGCTGACCGAAGAAAGATACCAACAAAAGATATATATTATGTATTTGGTTACAAATTATTACTTCATATTCTCATGTATATATATATATATATATATTTTATTTTGGCTAAATCTCTAATATCTTGAGTGTGATTGTTTTATTTCAATTTTTATGAAGTATATTTAAATTGCAAATAGATTAGAATTGAAAATTAAATAGGGTGTAATTAGAAAAAACCCCGTAGATTAGTAAAATTAGTATCTTCTTGTGCCGATGGAGTTATAGTAGCTACTAATTTCTAATTCATTGGCTAATTCAAATTAATATAAATTAATTTATTAATATAATTGTAACTATAATTTATTAATTACTATAAATTAAATTATACAAATTGATATAGTAATTATTATAGAATACTTGGTTATCATATTTTATATGGAAATAAGAGAAATTGAGCACCGGCTTGCAATTTCAATGACTTCTCTAAAGCAAGTTACATTTTGGCCAATTAGGTTATATGATCAAATGGTGTCCGTTAGATACATGATACATATTTACACCACTTTTCTATTAGAATATGTAAATGATCTCAAAGAGAAATTGTTTAAATAAGATATTTTTAATAAAAATACAAATAAACAATAATTACAATAATAATAGTAATAATTATATTTGATTTTAATTAATTAATATTATAAAATTAATTTAAAATATAACAAAATTTTCAATTAGTCTAGAGTCGTCTAATAAATGTTTCTTGTGACTGAGACCGATATTAATACTATAACAATCAGACCTAAACCCAACTTAATAAAAAAGTAGTTTGATATATAATTTTTATTCGTTATTAGATGAGTCCATTTTAACATATTTAGAATTTACGGTCTAGAATGTATGGAGTTAGAGAAGATTGGAACTCTGCCACTATATGTGCCACCAAGATGTGCCATTGACCGGGACCCACGTTGGTGCTTGAAACCGTATGGGTGAACAAAGTTGTTGCAAGTATATATGTAGTTGGGGTCGGTGGTCTTGGGGTATCGGACGTACCGCTAGATTTAGTGAGAAGAGAGAATCGACGTTGTGGTAAATGAAAAAACAAAGATAATTCTGTATTAGATATTGTTATTTACTACATACTCATAAAATTTAATATAAATTAACTCAAAATCAAAATGTTGATTTTACCAACTATATTAGGAAAAAAATATTTTAAATCCCTAGAATCTACTTGAGTGACAATTTACCCCTTTAAACTTTAAAAACTTACATATTAAATTTTTAAACTTTGAATAAGTTACAATACCCCTTTAAAGTTAAAGAAAATTATAAAAATTATAGTTAATTATTAGTTTAACTCTAAATCAGTACTGAATTTTTTGCTGTACATGAATGAGTGAAACACAAAAAAAAAAAAAAGCTTGGCCCAAAGAGCTTTTCAACCTGTGTCATGGGTAAGTTTGCGATGATGGTCCAACCCATTTCAATTTGGATAGCATGTGCTATGGGGAAAATTAAAAACATGAAAACTTCCAGCTTAAATATATAACCTGAATCTCACGTTCTCAAAACTATTGTTGCTTGGTGAGGAGTAGGATGCTGATGAATCGAGAGTTGAATATTTGCTCATTCAGGTTTGAGCTCAACACTAACAATTGAGCTCAAACTCTGAGCTTATCCAACTTGAAAAAATTAAATTTGAGTTCCAACTCAATTTGTTCATGAGCTTTAATAGGCTTACATTAAAATATAATTTTATTATGAGATTTATTTAAACTCGCAAATAATATAAATTGAGTAGTATGAAAGACAAGATCAACTGGTTCGTTAATCGAGTTTAGATCATTTATGTTTGATTTGTTTAAAATTGAATTCGAGTCCATTTTTTGTAATTGAATCTTGAACTATTTACGCGTGACTCAATTTATTTATATCTCAAATGAAGAATACACATTTTCATAGTTATTATAAACACACAATTTTTTGTCAGTCTCATTTTATATGAAAAGAATTTTAAATTCTACTGTACATGAAAATTTTTTTATCTATCCTTTTTTTAATATTTTTCTTTAATGTGACAAGAGAGAAATAATAAAGAATGCAAATTCTATCAATCATATTGATGTGTCGGTCATGATATGGAATTTCTATTCAAATATAATTACAGTTGAGTTTTAACCTTTTAAACAAATTCAGCATTATTTCATTAATTTCTTCAATTAAACATATAAAAGAATTGTAGTAAATTAGGAGTGGAAAAACATCAAAGAAAGTGATAATAGTTTGTTTGAGTTTAAAAAAATTAGGAAAAAGGAGAACAATATGAGAAGTTATCATTTTAACTAATTTATTATTATTTTTAGAATACTTTCTCTTCTTCATTTCAAACAAACAGTAAGAAAAAAGCGTTAAAGAGACAAGTTATGGGTCACTACATGCTTACATTGATCATTAATTAATTCTTAGTACACCCATGTGACCAAAGGCTCTCCAAATTAAGAGACTAAAACATAGATTACAACATAGAAAAACCCAACAAACAAGAAGGTTAATTTTATTCTGAAACACAAAGACATAACATTTAGTCCGAAAGATGACAGATCTATCATCTTCCACGTAGATTTGCCCGAACTCTCTCAACAATTTTTGGTGCAGAAGCAACGGCGATGGAATCCACGGCAATTGCCACCATGAAATCCCTCAGTTTGGCAAACAGCAGCACAGTTTGCTTTCCTCACACACGACCCCTTGAAACGGTGGCTCTGTGACTCGCAGGTCCTTGCTTCTGCCACCATTGGTCCCATCTCTGTTCAATATTCCACAAACAAGACAAGAACAACGTTAACATGACAGCAAAGACTACTTTGGGAACTAATTCCAGCATAAGATCAAGATATATTGTTACCAGTAGCCACAAGAAGCAGG
>JANHAO010016005.1:0-14575 GCA_026873985.1 Saraca asoca | reverse complement strand
AGGATAGGAAAATCCAAGCAATGCATTGAGATTTCATGTGTTGTTTGAGGGCTGAATCTGATTAGGTTCATTAATCATTTTCAAGTATCCAAGTCTATGATTTTAAGCCTTAGAAATGATAAACAATTGGATGATATTTACTGTTCAATGATGTAATAATCTCAAGTGGTTCCTTTGGCTGGTTGCTTGTCTATTTGTAATTCTAGTTGCTATTTTTATAGTATTTATGTTAGTTTCGTTTCTGTCCAACCCCCCCCCCATTTTAGCTCCTAGTATCATTGATAACATCATCCTAAAATGGTCCTTGGATTCGACCTGGGTTGCCTATGCTACAAGTTAGTTTAGGTAATTTTAGTTTATAAATTACTAATTTGGCGGCCTCGACAAGCTCGCATCAGATATTCCTAGTGAAGTGAGATAGAGAAGACTTTGGGAAGCCCAAGTCTTTGTGGACACCAAGTAAATTCAGAAACAATAAAGATAAATTCTATGCCTACCACAATGAGATCGAACACAACACCTCGAAATGTTAGGCATTGAGACATGGGATAAAGGACCTTATCAAAAGAGGGCGCCTACAAGGGTATGTGGTGTGACTTGTGGAGCAATGATCTCATCCTCAACAAAATTCCAGCCAAGAGCAAGGAGCTTCAGCTCGGATCATATATTGACAATGTATTTTAGTTTTCCTATCTTTTATTTTTATTAGTGTATACTTTTGTGTTGATAATTGTAATGTACAAGTCAAATTCGCTAACTTCGTAAGCTGAGGCCCCCCAGAGCTCATTCTGGACATAAATTGATGAATTCGCCAGCTTCCTAAGTTGAGGCCCCCCTGAAGCTCATTCTGGACATAAATTAACGAACAATGTCAGCATAGCTGCGTGCTCGCTGAGGTGTGGAGGCACTATTAAACACTCACAGTGTCAGCATAGTTGTGTACTCGCTGAGGTGCGAAGGCACTATTAAACACTCATAGTGCTAGTGTAGCTATGAGCTTGCTGAGATACGGAGGCACTATTAAATACTCACAGTGCCAGCATAGTTGCGTGCTCATTGAAGTATAGAGGCACTATTAAACACTCACAATGCCAATGCAGTTATGAACTCACTGAGGTGTGGAGGCACTATTAAACACTCACAATGTCAGCACAGCTATGACCGTTGAAGTGTGGAGGCAGTATTAAATACTCAAAATCTAGCACAGTTATGAGCTCGCTGAGGTGCAGAGGTACTATTAAACACTCAAAATCCAATAAGGAGCTAGGAGCTCAAATAAGATGCGAAGACGTCAGAATCAACTTAGCAACCTGCCCAAGGGGCAATAAAGTCACCAGAACAATATAATGCAGCTCTCATGCAAACTAATATTCTCAGCTCGTTAACAAGATCCTTCCAGGTATAGCTTGCATGCGACCTAGCTAAATTCTACTTATTATTAATCAAAGCAACCATTTGGTAAAGCTCATTACACAAAAGTTAGGGCTAATTGGCCATACGAACATTCCATTAATTCATAGCATTATACAGAAGTGGATGAAGGCATCCAGTACAATAATCAAGAGGCATGCATAGAAGCTTATTCACTAAAAGGCCTCATCTAATGAGGTAAATTTACATCAAAAAGAGGAAAATACAGAGGCAAAAATGAAAGCCTAGAGCTAATGTTGAAAGTAGAAAGCCAGCCACCAGAAGACGAACTCTCACCAGCAAGAAGACTAGTGAGCTCGATTGCTCCTGCTTATATCCCTCCTAAGCCAACGGCTCTTCCTGGACCAAGCCCAGAGCAATTCAAAAAGAGGTCAGGAGTCTAGCTAGCAAGGCTAGAAATGACAACAAAGCTATGAAGAGGTAACCCAAGATCTGCATAAGACTCCTCGGGAGCTAGCATAAAGAGCTATCCAACAGGAGTCATGTGTAGTAGGCCATTCAAGCCTCAAAATCCTCTACAATAAGCCATACACGCCTCAGAGAGCTTTGTATCAAAAAACTAAGGAGCTTAACTTTGATCTCCATTTGAACAATTTGTTGAGAAACCTGAAGAACTTCACAAGTGTTATATACACTAGTTGGGTCCACTGAAGGAACCAAAGGGTAATTGACTGCCCCCGATCAGATGGTCGAAAAGAATGAAATTGTCATGCCAATGGCTGAGGATCACACTCAGAAAAGAAGCATGGTATGGCTCAAGTGAAGTGAAGTTTGAAATAACAACACGATAGACTGAATGTTGAGGACTTTGACTAAGAAGACCTTTCCAGAATAAAATTGCAACTCAGAGTCCGTGAAGTGAACTAAGAGTTAGGGGCTATTGTTACTAGTGAAATTTGGCACTGAAAAGTGGGCCAACAGAGGCCTAGAAGGAACCAAGTCTATAAAAAGAAATGAGCTTATAGTGCGAAAGGCCACAGCTCACTGAAGAAAATTCAGTTTGCTAAAAGCCAGAGCTTGCTGACCAAATCAGCTTGAAGTGGCAAGTTAGCAACATTCTTAGCAAACAAGCCTCAGCTCACTAGGACACAGCCTTATTCAACCAGAAGCTTGCTAAAGTCAGGCATAAAGATAACAAACAACTTGCACCACCATTTTTTGAATGCGGCCATCAGGTTCCATCCGTAGTAGGTAATCTGTAGAAGCTGGTCTATAGTGCCCTAGGCAATCTTTTACATTTAATATTTGATGTAATAGATGTACAGTTAATTTAGTTCCATTTGTACCCCTCCATGCTTGTATAAATGGGGAGCTAGAGTCATTGTAAAAAGAGAAAGGACAAAGAGCACTAGCAAAAACTCTACTGTATATGTAATAGCAAGACCCTGTAAATAATCTTTTGAACTAATAAAAGTATCTCTGTGAACATAGGGTTCAATGTCGACTAGATTTATCTGAACCACGTTAAATCTCATCTGTACTCCTTCTCCCTCTCATCGTGTAGCACCCTTTCATCACCTCAACAACCGGGAAATAGCTTGGGTCCCTAAAGAGCCCTCTCCATTGGTCGGATTTGGGTTTGACTGAAATCTACCGTCAACAATATGCAAGGTCCTAAGGGACATTTCAGTATAAGTTTTCAAATTCTACAAGCATTGTTATTCCAATAATTACCAATGTCAGTATAATTATGTTTGTAAGTTTTACAAGGTTAATAATGAGTAGGACCTTCGCAAAACATTTTCATGAGTTAAGTTATGATTATGATAAGAAATCAATATTAGTAAGACTAAGGATAGATAGCAAAAATATGTAGATCAGTTATAAGAGTATTGAAGATGATTGCAAGTACAGTTTTTGAAAATATATTTATATCCATGTTTTCCAATTATATGTATATTGCATGTTTAATATTTATATGTATAACCAAAGGTTTTCAACCCAAAGATGGTTCAATTATTTTTGCTCATTGAGTAGTCGTAGTCATCGCATTCACTAACATTTTTTAGGTTAATGAAGTTATAAAAGTTATCTCCATTTAAGATACTTCAAAGATACATGTTATTGAAATTAGGTAAGTGGTTCTCTTAATATACTTTAGTGGTTAATGTCCATCCTACCCGAAAATAAATCCTTAGTTATGGATTTAAACTTTCAGTTAAAAAGTGTTATTTAAAGTTCAGAAAACTATGACCTTGTAGTAATATCATACATATCATATGCTTCAGATAAAAGGCACCAAAAGTCATATTTTCTGCATTTATTTTCATGTTTTCAAATTATAAACGATTTTTAGTAAGATTATGCTCATGGGTTCGCAAGTTACCATAGGTTGATTCATGTCAATTACACCTTTGAATTTCAGGATGTCATATAATGGCAACAAAACAACTCTGCATTATATAATTCTCTATAAACACAAAAAACAACAATTAAGCAAAATAATACTTAGTAATGAACCAAACTTGTTCAACAACCATGTTTGATTTGTAGGGTCCATATGCCAGTGTGTACAACCAAGTTAAGTTGTCATTTAACACAAAAAAAAAGAATTCTAGCGTTTTATTAATTCCATAGTAGTGTGAACCACAATAGACTATAAAATATTAACTTAAAAGTTGAAATATTATCCTAAGGGTTAGCCCCGAGATAAAAGTGGCCTACCAATAAGGAAAAAGATTCCTTCAAGGCCTTGATTTATGCAACCCCATAAATGGTAGCATCTTGAGAGGCTCTTGCTCCACCAAACTATGCAGATCTATACAACATGCTTGTAACTTTTGGAGGAACGGCTTGGTCTTCTTATTTGCTCCCTTAAGGTAGCTAATCTGCTTTAGAGGCACTGGTTGTGAACTTTAGGTCTCCTCTCTAGCCTTCTGCAACCATGAAACAAAATAAGGTTAGTATCTTCACCTTTTCTAAACAACCAACAACTTTTTGAAAGCAAGAGACAAAGACTAGCCCTCTTAACCTTATATTGGGCTATAGCTTTCTCTTATGCAGTGGAGTCAAAAGTAGTTCCTTAGCTCATTACTTAGGACCTTGTTCTTGAAGGTGTTATAGGTGTAAATTTTTTTTTTTTAATAAATAGATTTTATATAACAATAAATATTAGTTGCCTTCTTTTCTTTTGGACTAGTGTCTTTGGTAACCTCAAGAATTGTGCCTAAGCTCCTTACAATTATTGCACCTTATAGTTGAGGCTCTCTTGGAAGTTATTAATGGTTACCTTTGACCTTCTCTTCTAATCTTCTTGCTCTTAAGCCTTATAGCTAGCCTTGTTAATGTTAGAGAAGTCACATCAACCTCCTTCAGTGTTGCCAAATTAGGTAGGTGATTGATAAAATGTGAGAATGCCTTTAAATACATATGATTGTGGTAGTACTAATCACAGTAGTCTTCAATACTTAGGTAATTTTTCCTTGTGCAGGCTGCAACATGTTTACATGGCAACCCACTAATGGCCCAATAATTGCACTCACAACTCCTTGCAGCAAGATTAACTTTAAATCTTGTGAACCTATCTATGACCTCAAACATGTCTCTACCAGCAACATTCAACTTGCAATGACAACAATCCAACCAAGTTTAGTTAAGTTCTTTTACAATTCGAGGCCCCACCTTGTGCTCCCAATTGATATCTTTTATAAAAGTTGCTCATTATTTTGGATTTGATGTCATCTAACAAGGTAAAAATTGGCTTGTCCCTTAGAATTCTTGAAGTAAGTGTGTTCTTCATTGTAACTTTTTATCATGTATGTTTTCCATTTGGTAGTGATGAAGCATGAACTCTCCACGTGCACCCTTGTGCATCACAAATCACAGTCACTCGTGCCTTCTCATGTTTCTTCCTAATGACGTCAAAGTTCTCTTGAATAATAAAGTTTTTCAATATTTCTCTAAATTCATTTATATCAACAAAAATTTGATTCTGTTGAAGCTTCACCTTTTTATTTTTCTTCACACTAGAATTTTTTCCATTGAAGTTTTTACACAAGTCAATTTCTCCATTTTCTTCTCAATCACTACTGCTACTAGTTAGGCTAAATACATCACCATAGGATGCTTCAGGATCAAGGTTAGAAAGCTCACCATCTTCCTCAATATAGCCTTTAATATCAACATTACTATCCTCACTTTCACTAATAACTCAACATCACTTAACTCAATATAATCTTCATCCTTATCTTCAATATTAATGAACAAGAGGTCTTCATCTAGTCCTCTGCCCTCAACATTTTTGGCCTTTCCTATAGATATCATTTTCTGGTTTAGGTTGGGCTTCATTTTGTGGTTGAGCTTCACCTTATTTCTGGGGTCCAGTTTTAGCTTCATGCAAAGGTTCATGTTAGGCTTCATGCAAAGGTTGAGCTACTACTTAACTATGTGGTTTAGGTTGGGGTTCAAGTTTTGGTTCATCTCAAGCTTCCAGGTTGGGTTCATGTTGGTTTTGATCTAGATGTGCATTTAGGTCTTTAGGTAGAGGCTAGTTTAGGGGTTCTTTTCTGGTTTAGGTTAGATTACACTTTTGGGTTGTGTGTTTGTAGCAAGATTAGGATCTAGGTCAATAGATACAAGTTCAGTGGGTTAGGGCTTTTCTTGGGATAGTGGCTTCATTATGTTAACATTAAGAACATCTAAACATATGTCATTCACACCCCTATACATCCTAAACATCTCCATCATATTGTTAGCTTTACTAGGGAGATTGTTAGCATTGCTATCATACTTTCTTTAGTTTTGATATTAAAAAATAATTTTGATCAATATTACAATCTGACCATATGTTTATTGTTTGTTATTTGATTGCAGAATCAAAGTTAACCTAATGTTATTCAAGAGATCCACCTTTAGACATAGCAATTTTATTGTATTGATTAGGATCTTTTGTAAGTGTGATCTAATTCATATTTGATCCAAATAAGTTTCTTAAATTAGTCAAATTGAGGTAGAAATAAATCACTTGAAATGAGTTAAAACCGAAAATTTTCTAGCAAAGTTTTCAAATACTCTTTCGTAAGTGCAATTTTTATAAAAATTATTTTTCACTATGTGAATCAATTCATATTGAAAATCTTGTGAAATCAACATGAATCGATTCATAAATTGATTCATGAAGAATTGTTTTGAAAAATTCTTTTACCAAAGGTTAGAAAGTTTTCTTAATTAATTAGGTAATCGATTCATACTTGTTTATATGATAGTGTGAATTGATTCACACATCAATTCAATCATGAAATTCTTGATGATATTTATAGATGAATTGATTCATAAGTTAGTAACCACCCTAAATCTATTCACACTTTGAAAGTCAGTTATTTTTTAAGTATTAATTACCACACTATAAATACTATCTAAACTCATTTCAAACATAACTTTTATAATTTTCAAGTGTGAAAAACAGAAAGAAAATAGAGCTATAAGCTGATCTATCTCTATCTCATCTACTTTCATCAAATTGAATGACTCCTGAATCAAATTGAAGGAGAACACACACTAGATAATTGAGATCCACATCTGAATTCAAGTAATTGTATATTCTATCTTGAAACTTTGTTTCTATTTTAGATTTCTAGGGTTTAGAAATCTGATATACAAAAGAAGAGGTTGATCTTCCCTTTGCAAAGTCTTTAATTGTGAAGTTGGTCATAATTATTAGAAGGTGTAATGATTTTTTTTATCTAAACTAATTCTTAAGAGCCCGATGAATTCTTGTGTGTCTAATTCTCAAGAGCCCAATAAAATCTTATGTTTAGTAATAAAAAGGACTATCCAATTGAGGATTGCATCAAAGTGGATGTACACTTCAATTGTGGTTTCAATTGAAGTGGAACCACTTTAAAAATTCTGGTGTTCTTTACTTTACTATTTTAATTTTTCATTTGCTCATATTTTGGTTGATAAATTATTTTGCAATATGAATTAATGTCAAAACAATGATAAGAATTGATTCTAGCTTTCAATACAAGTAATTATATTCTTTAAATAAACTCTGATAATTTTCTTTGAAAAATTCAAAAGAAAATTCAAGATTCCTGCTGAAATTCATCTAGAATCTAAACCAAAAAGGGACCAACACATATCACTATCATTTTTAAGTTCTAAGTGCTAGTTGGTTGGGGGAATCTCACATCTAGCTGTGAAAACACAACTTACATTTGCAGAGATATCTTTCAACACATACTCATAAATGTAGACACTAGCTTCACATGACTATACCTATTAGGATCCACATGGTCTAAGATGAATTGATAGTTCTTGTACATATTTAAAAGGTGTGGTAAGCCATTCTATTATCTTGCATATAGTAAAAAAAAATTCCAAATTAAAATTTTGTATGAAGCAAAGGAAAAAGACCTTGTATACAACATCATGAATAAAAAATAGACAACTAATATTTGAAAAACTACAAAGACAAGTTGATCTTGGCAATAGATTGTAATATAGTAAAAACTACAAAGACTGGTGGATAACAATAAGAAACAAAGCTGCCAAACAAAGATTAGAGAAAGATTTAAAACATTTCATCTTTCAAATATGCCTTATTGTTATAAAAGTATGCAGCAAATCAATCTTCTCATCCTCCCATATGTACCAACACATATGCCAAAGTTCATTTTTGCATAGTAAATAATAATTTAGCCCAAGAGATTGTATATTTAGCAGAAGAAGAAAGAGAATTCTTAAACAATCTAAAAAAACCATATATACATGCTTGTCATTTAAAAAGTGACCAACCAAAAATTACTTACTGATTTATTAGATCAAAAAGTTTGCCCCAAGAGAAATGCTTAGTTATATGTATTTTAGTTTGAACAAAAAAAAAAACATTTCATAAACAAATTTTACTAACAATAGCGTAGAAAACTATTCATATAGAAGATGAACTTAATGGATATGGAAAAATGAAATTATCTTCATATTCCTCCATATGCCATGGGGAAAGTAGAGAAACAAAGACAAGAAAAAAAAGTAGATAAGTGAAATAAGAGAAAGAAGCTAGATTAAGCATATAAATCAACTTGGGCTAACTGTTAAACCTATAAAGGCAAAAATGTCTCAAGCAAAATACATCACTATAATAGATAGCAAAGTACTCAGCTAATGTTTAAGAACTAAAAAGGTTCATGAATAGAATTGAAAGTTGGCTCTACCACTTACAAAACTTATTAATTGCATTTACCAATGTTCTAGAACTTTACTATGATTATCTAAATTAAAAAATGTCTGCATAATTGATCATAATTGCTTACAGTAATGGAACAATGTACAATAGTTAGAAAGGGTTAACATTTAAATGTCCAGATCCAAGAGTCTTTAACTTTACTATGATTATCTAGATTAAAAAATGTCCACATAATTGATCATAATTGTTTACAGTAATGAAAAAAATGTACGATGGTTAGAAAAGGTTAACCTTTAAATGTCCAGATCTAATAGCCTTTTGATTAGATAAGAATGAAATATTAAATGATATTAGGAGGAAAATTTTTTCAAAGTTGAAAGTAGGAACCAGGAGACATATCTAGTCCATTACATAAAGGTTTTCTACATCATGCCACAATACTATGTGTTACCAGCGCTTTAGATTGCTTCATGATGATGATGTGAGTATCATGTTTTACTACCATAATCAATTTCTCAACATTGGTGCACTAGAATTATATGTTGAGTTTGAAATAAACATGGGGTATCAACTTAGAGATAATGGTCCTGAGGGAATAAATTTGAATTCTGAATGCATAGAAATATTCTCTCAACAAAGCTACTACCACAATATCCCCAATCTTGGTAACCCATCAAACCATGGTGCAATGACCACTGTAATGCAAGGTGATGGTGAGCAATATACAAACCCACCTAGCATAGATTGTCTATACAAAGATGTTGAGGACGACGACGATGAACCGTTATCCAATGGCTTTGAAGATGAGAAGGAGGAAGGAGTTATTGAGCCATTACTACCATATGTACGTCCATCATATCATATGTTGTATGTCAATTAGGAAGCTCTAGGTAGGCCTAAACATCAACTGGTTGAAAATCCCACTCAGTCTAATGGACAAGAGTTTTATGTCGATTTAGAATTTGAATGCAAAGAAGGTATCTTGTTAGCCTTGAAATGATATGCAATTAGTATGTACCAAAATTACAAGACTTGAGAGTCAAAAATGACATTTGTATGTGTATTACACAAAATAGGGTACAGAATGCAACTGGTGGCTCAAGGCAAGCTTTAATTTGAAGAAAACTTGTTAGGTTGTCAAAAGATATAATGGCCCCCACACCTGTGTCGCTACTAGCATGTCACAAGATCACATGCAAATAGACTCTGATTTTATTGCCTCATGTTGTCTAGAGCAAGTAAGAACACCACCAAACCTTCTTCTGGCAGAGATAATACAAATGATAAAATCACAATTCTCTTACCAAGTTTCTTACAAAAAAGCTTGGCTAGGAAAACGGAAGGCTATTAGTCGAGTATATGGTGATTGGGATGATTCATACTGCCAGTTGTCGAAGTGGTTGGCAGTAATGAGACAAGCGAACCTAGGGACCATTGTGCAATAGCAAACTAGGGATTTATATCGATGACAATATCCTAACCCTAACAATGTGAAGTTTGAGAGGCTATTTTGGGCAGTTAAACCTTACATTGATGCACTTCCTTTCTGTAAACTGATGTTATAGGTTGATGGAACCTTCTTGTATGGGAAATTTAAGCACAACCTACTGATTACAACCACACAAAATGGAAATCACAAAGTATTGCTAGTTGCATTTGCAATTGTTGAAGCTAAGAACAGATTTAGTTGGTGATGGTTGTTGAGTATGATTCAAATGCACGTCACCAATGCTGACGGACTATACCTAATATCCAATCACCATGATAGGATTATTACAGTAATTGAGGATAAGTCACTTGAATGGTAGCCTCTTCACTATCACCATTGGTTTTGTATCCGCCATGTGGCAAGTAACTTCAATAAACACTTCAGGAATACATCCCTTAAAAGACATAACCATTTTCTACCACTGAATATGCTTATGTTAAGTTCACATGCATTGTTTTAATTGTTGTAATCCTTATTGCAGGGTACAAGAAGCAGCCAAGGAAGTATAATCTCAAACTCACCAAGTTGTGGTCCCTAAACATTGATGCAAGCTGGTAGGTGGAGGCACTTCCAAAAGAAAAGTGGGCGCAAGCATTTGACGATGGGTGATGCTTTAGGCATATGACAACTAACCTAGCAAAAATAGCCAATGGTGTTCTCAAAAGCGCATGAAATTTGCCTATCACTACATTAGTGTAAAGTACCTTTTACCAGTTAGCGGCCTACTTTATGGCACAAGGTTAGGAAGCCAGTGACATAATTTCAGCTGGCTATATACACAAATGACCTTACGGTTTCTCCGCAAAAAACATCAAAAAAGCTAGTACTTTCTCAGTGTATACTTGTGACAGGCTTAATGGAATTTTCCAAGTGAAGACCAAATTTCATGCACACACCAACAAAAAGGGTAACATAACACATAGATTGTTAACCTCACCCAAAAGACATGCAGCTACCAAAAATTCCAACACCTACATTTTTCATGCTCACATGCTATTGTATCTTGACACTTTGTTTGCATGGACTTCCAACAATATATACACCCAGTTTATCATATGGACTCTCTTGTCAATGCATATTGGGGTGCGTAACAGTTGGTACCACACCAAGATTACTAGCCATAGGTTGCTAGCCCCACATTATTATCGGATTATTCCAGACTAAGAGACAAGGCCGACCAAGGTCTACCTGTATTTGGATTGAGATGGACTTAGGAGAATAATGTGACAGAGAAAGAGGAGAAAGACAAAGGTGTAGTTTGTGTTAATCTGCTGGCTACAACCATAAGCATTATCCTAATCATATTACCATGACCGGAGAGAGCTCTATACATTAGACATGAAATGGAACAATTCCTTACTTAAAGAATGGATGCCATGTATTTCCTTCTATTATAATTATTTTCATGTTTGATTTTATTGTGTAGTCATTATAAACCCAGTGTAACAAACTATTGTAATTATTTTCATTAAATGTAACAATTCCTTATTTAAACAATGGTTGGTTGTGTTGTAATTTCCTTAGTTGCAAGTTTTTTAATTCTTAATTTCATTGAAATGTAACAATTTCTGTTCACACATGTATTACAATAGTCTTAGTAATATTTGTAAAGAATGAGATATCTTCTTATTTGGCATGTCATTGAAATGCAATGTGTCATTGGAACACTTTATTACTATTGATGTATTTTAAGTCTGGACATGGATGCATGTTTTCAAGTAGTTATTATGCATGAAATTATATTAGAAGACATATGTAATTAATCAATATTGTCATAATAGGTTACAACATAAATGGGTGGAACAACACAACATTAGATAATAACATTTACAAACAAACACATTTACAGACAACATAGAAAAAAACAACATTCACCCTAGTCCGAATCTGAGTCATTTTCATGTTTTTGTTGCCTATGATGGGGTGGACGTTCCTGATGCCCTACATGTTTAATCATACATCCACCTGTGCCACAACAAACTCCTACATTGTGAGCTCGATGACTGGGCTATACTCAGGTTAGACATGGAGGGATAGCCAGAGGCTCGATTACTGTCACATAAGCATACAGTAAGTAAGGAGTTGTTGGTTACACACCAAATTCAATGTTATGTGGTGAAGGGTAGAAACTTGACTAGCCCAAAAACATGTCCGAGCCTCCTTTTGGTGGTAAAAACAAAGGTGGCTATGGAAACCTATGGAAGAGTTCTCTGTCATACATATATGGTGATGGATCAGGGGGTTGTGATACATACAATGGGCCTGCCTCACCATATGATGTCACACTAAATTCATATTCCCCTCCATATGTATGTCATGATGAAGAAGAAGCATGTGGTGTGTATGACGTGCCCGCCTTACCATGTGCTTGAGCAATTGCAGCATGTTAAGGTCTTGCATCCTTTGCACACTCCTCATTTTGCCAGTGACTTCTACAGGCATGTTTAGCTCCAGCAATTGGATTGACATGAATTACTGGCCTTTGAACATCAAACGATGGAGCTAGGATGTAAGTATTCTAAGCTTTAAATCTATGATGCTTATCTATAATATCCACTCAATCAATGTCAATTTGTTTAACCCTGGGCCATGATCTACTATCAAGATCAACGAGAGCCATATGCTGCAACTCCATTCTCAGGTCAGCCTGTCATACAAGTAAAAGAAGGAAATTACTAACTATTATTTCTCATTTCAATCTATATGTTTGGTTTAAACACAATAAATTATACCATTCAATCCTCCATTACACCACTTGTAGCAATTCAGCATCTTGTCACCCTTTTATACCATCGCATGTACTCATCATTATAGTGTAATGGTTTTGGCACTAACACTCCTTACGGGATTCGTTATCACTGGTTGTTCCCAAGTTATATCCACTGTTTATATCTAACAACCTAGTCCTAAGATTCTTTGCCTTGTAATGTATACTCATGCAGAGTGTCATCCACATCTGAGTCGTGGGATATAGGTTGTTGAAAATCAAATTTGCCTTATTACTCTATTCATGCTATGCCACTTAATAATTTGGAAACATATCAAAGGCACTTGTGAACACCAGATCTCCTGTCTCACTATACAGTAGTCTGGTAGGGTCACCAACATGTCATCCATGTAAGGTTCCCAGACAACCTATCATCATAAACCACAATCACAATCAGTGCTACAAATAGAAATTAAAATTCACATAATAAATGACAATACTGTAATAAGGTCAATTATTCATACCTGGTCTAACTTTAAGTGATCAAGTGAAGCCCTAAACACACTTAAAATGTGGGTTGGAGTTATCGTTATGTCCTAAGCATCACGTTATTTGAAAGTTAAAGGCATTAGCTCTTGTTGATGGGGATTCAACCAACCTTTCCTAACAGGTGCAATTCTTGGGAATTCATCTCAAGCCCATATTTGGACTGGCAACATACATCCTACTATGTCATTTTACTTTACCTTGGATGCCTTGCACAACTCTCTATAGGTCCATGACAGGACTGCAAACTCCCAACTATATCTCACACACTTTATACCATGACAATCGAGTCGTGTTAATCACCACTACACCATTCACAGGGACTCCAAATTGGACTTCTACATCTTGTAATGTCACTATCACTTCGTCCCATGATGTGTGAAACGTATGTATCTCCGGTCGCCATCTCTTAAGAAGTGCATTGATGAGGGGCCAATCAATATTTATGTATCTGATTCTGGAAACACTATAGAATCCTGCTGACAAACGATAAGGAGCCATTCAAGGGTTAGGAGGCAAAATATGACCTAAGCCTCTGATATGGAACACCCGATTAGTCTATGTATAAAAAAATTGGGAGTAAGATGTTAAAAATAACAGAGAAATTGAATAATTTTTTCAAATGATTAACCCTATCCCCTCGTCATATTGCTTATGAAATATGTTGGTGTTGTAATCGTAGCAATGAGTTGTCTCTCAAATCGAGATTTAGAAGATGAGCACTTCTATCCGACATTCTAAGAATAATAATTTTGCTATGATTATCAAAATAAATAATATTATAAAAATGTATTTCTAATTATTTTATTAAATCAAATTAAAAATGATAGTAAATAATTGATTACAATTACAAATTAAGGTAACAAATTTGAACACCAAAACAATAACTTCAATCATATCACATGTTACAAAATCAATTAAGTAATCCATTTAATTATTTACATTATCTACAATTAAGATTTCTACTTTTTACTTCATAAAAAATTTAATTTTAATGAAACAAATATTAATGTAAGCCTTACTAACTACTTAAAACAGAATAAATAACACAATACTCGTATGAAAAAAAAATTCATGACACATACTACATACATAAAATTAATCTTCTATCACTACTAATACCAAAGAAAATGAATAATTCCATTTTAGCTAAGATAGAAAATTAATTTCTCATAAAAAAATCTACACAAAATTGTTAGTCTGATAGGTGCCCTAGGGCCAATGTGATTGAGCTCTATTGTATCTATGACTATACATTCTGTATTGATTTGATAAT
>JANHAO010016004.1:0-14574 GCA_026873985.1 Saraca asoca | reverse complement strand
AGACTTCCGCTGTGCAAGGAGCAGGATGAAAGGTTAGTTTCATTCTCTCTTGTATTTCTTTATTTGAACCTCTACATAAAGGGAAATCCGGGGAGAAGGGTTCGGCCAACTGTGGGTGCTCTGTCTGAAAATTTTTGAAATTTCCCCTCTTTGGTCGGACCCGTTCTTACACAATGGCAGCTACTTGAGCTTCTTCGACCATAGCAGGGGTCTCTTCCCTCACCTTGGTGGCCTCCTCTTCAGAGTGTGCAGCCCTGTCTTCAGCTCACTGCGCTCTTTCGATAGTGCGGCTTGCTTTCTCGTGAGCGATATCGAGCTACCTCTGGAAGCCCCCGGCCTCTTGTGTAAGAAGGAGAATATCCTCCCTACTTTTCCCCAGCTCGTCATGGGCCCTGTGTAGTCTCGAGGCAAAGTTAGCTATCTCACGGGCAAAGGACTCCTTGCCCCTCTTTGCTGTGGCGTTAGCCCTCCCCAGCTGGCCTTTAACATCTCCCAACTTTCTCTTCAATTCTGCCAGCAGCGGCGAGGTCAGCTTCGAGTCGGTGTCTTTCCTCCTCCCAGATTAAGCATTTATTCCTCTGCTTGATGGCCTCCAGTGCCCCCTGGGCAAAGAGAGAAAAAAGGGTCAAAACGTGAGTACGGAAAGAGAAAGGTAAAGAGAAAGAACGCTACTAACCATTAAATAGTGACTGGCCAACACCTCTATTAGAACACTACCCCGCACTCCATCATCCTCCAAGGATGCAACATTAGACCCCATAATTTAACCTACATTTGCATGGATAATGTTATAAAGCACCAAAGATTTGGCCCTCAATCTATCGAATGGATGCTCTGGTGCACCCACAAGTCGTGCCGGTGGACCAGAAGCGAGCTTTTTCCCTTTATTGACCTTCTGCCTCTTTGAAGAAGGCTAGCCAAGAACCTCATCTTCGCGACCCTGCAACCTCGTCGCTTTCCTCTCAACTTTAGCAAGACTGTGTTATGAGGAGGAGGTCGGGGGGAGCAAAGTCTCCTCCATAGTTGACAAACTGAAAGGTAAGCTAGTTTAGGTCAGAGCTGAAACAGGGGGTGGACTAGTCTGGGAAGACTTCTAAGAGGCCAGGGAGGAGGTAGGGTGATCGGCGCGAGTGGAAGAAGCTGCAACCCGCTTAGGCCTCGGAGAAGGCTCGATCAGATTAATCCGATTCATGTCTGCTCCCCCGCCAAAGTTTGCTGGAGGAACCTCTCTCAAGCCATAAATTCTGATATCATGCGAGTTGTCAATGGGCTCGGTATCAAGAGCAGGAGAAAGCCAGTAAGCTCGTAAAAGGTTCTCATTGAACTTTGAACTATTCGAAGGATCGTCAAAGACTAAAATTTGATCTAGCAACTCGACTTCCTCAGTGTTCATCTTTGGTCTCTCCTTTCGAATTTCCTCTACAAAAAACATGGTGAAATGTAAAAAAAAAAGAATGAAAGAGAATGAAACAAATAAAAGATGAAATGACTAGTTTCCCCTCTGACTCGCTCACCCGAATTACCTACGAATGAAAATTTTGAAGATAACGAAGCGATGGGCAAGACACATAGAACCAACAGGTTTTATAAGGACCTGCATTAGACTTCCCTCGAGCATCCCTATAGGGCAGTGCTTTCTTATACCTTGAGGAATGAGGAGACAAGTAGTAGTAACCTTCATGTCACCCAAAGCCCTTAACGTGGTAGAGAAAACATAAAGCCCTCGCGCTTGGGGGATAGAGGCCATTCTGGAGATGAATTAATGCAAGGGAGATTAAAGAAGAATATGCATTGGGGGTCAGCTGAGCTGGCACGAGTCCTAGTTCGTTTAGAAAGTCAATTATGAATGGCGGGACTGGGAATCGCAAACCTGCGTTAATGTGATGAACGTTGACGGCCATGAACCTTGGTGGAGGATGTGCAGCATGGTCCTCGTGAGATGGCACCATCACACAGCAACCCTTAGGGAAGAAATACGGCTCTACGATCCCCCCCATTTCTTTGGGTCTAATGGTAGAGGGGAAATGCTTGAAGGAAGGAGCAGTTCCGGACCCCGCTGGCCCAGCGCAAGCTACGAACCCGCTTGCGACCTCACTGCTTTAGGAGGTCGCATCCCTTGTGTGAAGTGCTTCCTCACTCCCCTCAGACCCGGTATCTTTGCTGACTATTACGTGACGACGATGTTTAGAGGGCTAAAACATCTACAAAGAAGAAGAAAAAAAGAAAAAGAAAGATTAGGCCCTGGACAAGAAAGGCTGTAAATCCAGAAACCACTTAACCTAAGAAGGATGCGGTTACAACCTTGGACCACCTAAAATGCGAGACAAGGTCCTAAAAAAGATAGATCATAGAGGCTTGAAAACCTGAGAAATTCCACTACCACCACCTAGAATCCTAGCCATTGTCGGCAGGATGAGTAATGACTCACTCGTATCACTATTCCCCACCAGCACCAAGAGCATCTATAAAAATTCTAGAATCAAAATAAAAATGATGGTATAAAAGTAGAAACTTTGAACCAGCATGTAATAGCATTTAAAGTTGAAGCATGCCAACTGAGCATGGTAATTATTGCGCCGACCATAGAATCAAGAAGACACACGTAGAATCAACACTTTAGATTTCTGACAGAAAGTGGAGAGGCGAACTGCATATCAGGCCCTTGCACAACTCATTGCCCGTGGCCATTGTACGACCCTAAGCTAGGTAAAGATGCTCCGCCTCCCATCCAAGCAGCTTAGGCACACCTGGTGCAAAAGCACTAAGCCTCCAGAGCTCGCTTCTTATCAGCTCGGTACACTTGATGCATACACACTAAGCCTTCAGAGCTCCCATCCAAGTAGCTTGGGCACACTTGGTGCAAAAGTACTAAGCCTCCAGAGCTCGCTTCCAAGCAGCTCGGGCACACCTGATGCAAAAGTACTAAGCCTCTAGAGCTCACTTCTTTTTAGCTCAGGCACACCTGGTGCATACGCACTAAGCCTCCAGAGCTTCCATCCAAGTAGCTCGGGCACACCTAGTGCAAAAGCACTAAGCCTCCAGAGCTCGCTTCTAAGCAGCTCGAGCACACCTGGTGCAAAAGCACTAAGCCTCCAGAGCTCGCTTCTTATCAGCCCAGGCACACCTGGTGCACATGTACTAAGCCTCATGAGCTCCCATCCAAGTAGCTTAGACACACCAGTGCAAAAGTACTAAGCCTCTAGAGCTCCTATTCAAGTAGCTCGGGCACACCTGGTGTAAAAGCACTAAGCTTCCAGAGTTCACTTCCAAGTAACTCGGGCACACTTGGTACAAAAGCACTAAGCCTCCAGAGCTCGCTTCTTATCAGCTCGGGCACACTTGGTGCAAAAGCACTAAGCCTCCAGAGCTCGCTTCCAAGCAGCTCACTGGTGCAAAAGTACTAAGCCTCCAGAGCTCACTTCTTATTAACTCGGGCACACTTGGTGCACACGCATTAAGCCTCCAGAGCTCCCATCCAAGCAGCTCGGGCACACTTAATGCAAAAGCAGTAAGCCTCCAGAGCTTGCTTCCAAGCAATTTAGTCACACCTGGTGCAAAAGCACTAAGCTTCCAGAGCTCACTTCTTATCAGCTCGGGCACACCTGGTGCAAAAGCAGTAAGCCTCTAGAGCTCGCTTCCAAGTAGCTCGGGCACACTCGGTGCAAAAGTAATAAGCTTCCAGAGCTCACTTCCAAACAGCTCGGGTACACTTGGTGTAAAAGCACTAAGCCTCCAAAGCTCACTTCTTATCAGCTCGGGCACACTTGGTGCATACACACTAAGCCTCTAGAGCTCCCATCCAAACAGCTCGGGCACACATGGTACATAAGTACTAAGCCTCCAGAGCTCGACCTATCCTAAAATCAAGCACGTTTAACTACCCTAACAAGGCAGTGGATAACTCTAAAATCCCAGACCAGTTCAACCGCATCAAGGAACTCTTCTCTTGATTATACTTAGAGTGAGCATGAGTATTTATGAAGTTACTAAAACCAAAGCACGACTCGAAGACCAGGCAATTCACGCCGTTAATCACCCATGATCCTTACATGAGACGCACTGACAACCATTGGGCAAATCGAGTCATAGAGGAGGGTTCCTTTTCTTGAAAGCACATTAGTAACTCCCAGCTTACAAGGTAAGCTACGAGTTGGGGGGCTGATGTTATGGGGATTTTTCGGATAAGGCCAGCGAAGGCCCAGAAAGCTTGGAGCCTGGGGGTAGAAAAGATACGACCCAAGCTAAAGCAAGGTCACTGGGGACCTAGTGGCAGATCGCAGGACATGCAATCATGAGCCCTAGCTAATGAGGTCGACGGTGAAGCTCTTCTCTGCTCCAAGGGAGATAATTGAGCATCTGATAGACGTGACCTAGGTGCTTTCCCAACCCGTACAGTAGTCTCTAAATGTCTGATAATGATTTGTCCAGTATTTATTACTTGCCATCTAGCATGTAATGCTTAGTATAGATGTAATCGTAGTTCTATATGAATAAATTATAATTTGTAACCTTCCCGCACATATAAATGGGACGGGATAATCACAAAGTAGAGATATAAGAAAAAAGAGAGAAGAAAGTGAGACAGAAGCTCTGATGTGCTCTTGTATTCATCAGTGTAGTCGAAAATATTGAAAAAAAAGAATCAAACTTACCATGGACGTAGGGGTCGAACAGACTTTGGTCTAACCACGATAAAATTCTTTCTTGTTTTCTCCTCTCTCCCTCTGAACCTTTCTTCAAGTTATCGTATATCAAGTGGTAGACCAGCAGTTTGGTCCCTTGAATCCCCCGTTGACTGATTGCCAAAATCGACCGTCAACACAACCTAAGAAAATAACACCAACAAATCAGAATTTTCTACAATTTGGAATAAAGAAAGGAAGAGAGCAAAAGGGAACTTACCCAGCTGCTATTGAGGCCAAAATGGGTCTAGCTAAACCAACAGCACCACTTGCTCTACTGCTCAACCAGATTGGAGTAGAATAGCATAGCCCAGCTATTCGGGAAACGCCAGACGATGGCGGCTTACAACGGCAAGAACTGGCTTTGTGTAGTGACTGAAAATGGAAGAATAGGGCACGACCTTGTTGGGGTTGAAGGGACAAGCTACGCAGCGACCTTGGCTACAGACAGTAGCAAAGCCAATAGCTTTGGTGACTCGGCTTTATGGAGTGGCAAGCAGGGCATCGTCAAAGCTTGGAGAAGGCAGCTTTGGGATCTGGGCTACAACTCAGCTCTGTTCAGCTATCCTGCTTCAACCAGTATTGCTTGTTCGAATAGCAGAGCTTGACCGCTACAAGACTGAGGAGGGAAAACGAACAGGGGCTCTACAGATCAGACTTCCACCAATGATGAGGAACGGCTGAAGAAGGTGATTGTTGAAACTTTGAGGATCGAAGAACTTACCTAGATTTAAGTATTGCTGCAATTTCGGTGCTATGTTCAATCACATGGAAAGAACACGTATCCACCCCTTGAAAGCCTTTACTTAGTTTTCTTTGTCTAAAGAAAAGTGAAGGGAGAGAAAACTTCCTTTTGCTAACAAAAAAAATAGAATAGGAAAACTATTCATTTCTGGTGGCATATAGCCTTCTTAGAATGAGCCCCTGTGAGGCCCTATGGGTGGATTGGGCCCAACGGCCCATTTCCAACAGTGATGAACAATAGTGAGGATGCAGCGGTGCTCCGATTACCATAGGAACATCGGTATCTATTAGAGATTTTGGCAACCTGGGAACAGAAAAGGAAGGAGAGATGTCGGCCATCTAGTCCGAGAAGAAGCCAATATATCCTCAGGCAGCTGTTGAGAACTGATTTGGCCAGAATAAAGAAGAAGAAAAAAAATAGAGGGGAAAGCACACAGGGTTTTTCGGGGTCTAGTGGGGCTTCATTGTTTTGTTTCTCTATTTTAAGATACAGAGGAATAAAGATTTTCATTTTTTTTTATTTTTTTACCACACTTCTCTCTCTCTCTCTTTCTTTTTGAAACATTCAGCACTAAATAACTCTTTTCACCCATTTTAGACTAGCTTAGAACAAATTTAGGTTACTTAATTATTTACTATATTTAAATATAAGGCTGTAAGTATCAATCATTGAACAGAAATTTAATAAAGATACTTTAAGTAAGTAGCATATTTAAACAAATGTATTTTTAAATAGACTTCCACAAGTCCTCTGAATGTTTACTAAAATACCTCCAACACTATTTTCAAGTATTGCCAAACAATAATTTTTTTTTAAAGTAGCATTTTATAAGGATGGTTTCAAAAGAAATTTTAGTTATCAAATAAAATTGATTAATAGTTTTCCAAAATACATTTTACCAGAGAAATCTTCAACAAAAGCTTTTAGATATAACAATTAAGTGGTATTGTGGTGTCAGGTAATTCTAAATGATTAATTTAAAAAGTTTAGATAATAAACCAAACTTATAATAATTAACAATTATTCTCAGTCTGGGCTTCACAAACAGCCCTCCAATATGGCTCCTAAGGCAAACCCAATCCACGACTTAACGTATGGATTTGAGGTTTTCATCTCAAACACATATTACTTTAGTATTTTCAATATATATGTATTATTTTTCATACTTTTAACATTGATTTAGAGTTTTCTAAGTAGTTTTATCTCACTTGGTATCAGAGCCTTGTCACGGAGAGAGTAGTGTCCATAGTTAGAGAAGCTAGTGGTTACTGTAGCACTAGTTGGTAGTTACTATAGTGGAGTTTAAACCTCAAACCTATAGGTTAAGTTGTGCGTTAGTTAGCCTTAAGAGCTATGTTGGTCAACCATTTATGAAGCCCACATAGAGATGTGTTAGGTGGTTCAGTAGTGTTGGGCGGTCCTGAATAATTAATCTAGAAAGTTTGGGTAGTAAATCAAAATTATAATACTTAACAATTATTCTCAGTAGTAATGACTTATCTAATGAGGAAACTGTCCTCTAAATCAAGGATCTAATACCTTCAACTTTTAGTCAAAACTCTTGTAATGAAAAGATTAATTAATATATAATAAATAGTTAAGAGACAATTGTTTCTAAAATAGAGCAAAAATTACATAATTGGAATACACCTAAAGTATTAACTTAACAAATTTATAAAATAGATATTTTTTGATTTTTTTCAAAATTATATTATTAAAACTCGTGAACAAAATTTAAGTATTCATTAGAGCAGCAACTTTCAAAAATTCAATATTATCTTGTTTATAATCAAATTTTTATAATAATCTAGTTTATTTTAATTATTTTCTAGATTATATTGTGGCTTTAAATAATTCAGATGTAGATAAATTTTTAACTTTATTTGTCAAAACTAAATATAGAATTTGCGTAGAAGTAACCAAACAAGTGGATATAATTTATAGAACTCATTATAAGGTTATGAAAATCAACATCAATAATAAAGTTTAAGGGCCTCTCCAAGTGGTGAAACGATGTTAATAGAAGTAAATACAAAAAATTTCCTCAATCCTTACTCAAAAACCCCTAAAACATGATCAAATTCCTCTTTAAATGAATGAAAATTATTAAAATTAATGCTTCCAAAGTATGAAAGTAATTTAACAATTAATCAAATAATTGAAGAACCTTTAAGAGATGGTATCCTAAGATTTGTAGATATATATTCAAAATCTATAACAATTGAAGACTTTAACTTTAGAGTTTCCTTAACATCAAAATATTTTCCAAGAAAATCAGTAGATACAACCTCAATACTAGATTTAGACCTTGTGAAACTACATGGATCTAGAATCTTAACAATCTCAAGTAAAAATTTGAAGGTGCAAATTTTAGTAAAAATATTCCAAAGTTACAATATAAAGTATATTATATTTCAAAAAATGAACCCACATCTTCTACTTATTCAGATATGTTAAATCAACTACATATATAAAAAAATAGGGTTTGTCTTAAATAAAAAATTTCTTAGTGAAGAATTTTACTCATAGAAAAATAAAAAAAAAGAGAATAATATTTCTCAAATTTCTCTATGGAATTATTAGAAATATGTAAAAGGATATATTACAAAGCTTTAGCAAAAAATTAAACAACATATACATTTCTTTAACTAGTTGGAAGATTATTATGTTAATGATAATATAAAAAATCCTTTCATAAAAGATAATAAAGATTATCTTAATATGTTATAGAACACTACACGACAATGACAAGCCTCAACAAACAAAATAATTATAGGAAGTTATCCTCCTTTAGAAGAAATAAAATTTACACATTTGGATTCTTCAATAGTTACTTCCACTTTCAAAATAGGTGTTTCAGACAGTGAATGTCAAAATAATATAAGTCTTAAAAAAATAAAAAATTCACTATCAAAATAAGCATTTTAATCAATTTCTTTATATAACAACAACTTGTTATGGGTAAAAATCAGCTTTAAAGAACAAGTCAGCAAGGACCTAATAGAAGCTAAGTTGCCCAGCTCACTAAAGACACCCAGTGGGCACTACCTCGCATATCGCTAGAAGGTGATGTCATGACATCACAAGAATCCCGGTTCACTAAGCGATCGGCCATCTTGCTCGAGCTCATCTCACCATAACACCAAGCTTGCTAAGCGAGCTACAACAGTGACCCTTGAGTTGAAAATCTCTGTTCGAGGAGACGGGCACCTCGCCCAACCAAGAGCTCGACAAGGCCGAGTGTTAGACAGACTTATACCAGCTTGTAGCTGATAAAAGGGTCCCACCTCACAAAAAGCAACCTGCAACAACTGGATTATAGGAGTTCTTTTATCTTTTGCATATATTTTTTGATGCAACATAATTGTAGCTTGTAATCATTGCATGTAACCCCTCCTTCCTCTATAAATAGGAACTCATTATTAGAAGAGGAGGAGGGCCATAGAATAAGCAAAAACTCAGTAAAAAACTTTCCTAGAAATCAATAAAACTCCACTGTGGACGTAGGGTCTGGTGCCGTCCAGATTTCGCTGAACCACGTTAAAAACATTGCTTATTGTTTCCTACATTCTCCCTTCCTCTCTATCATCTTCTTCTCTTCCTTTTCTCGTGCGATACATCAAGAAATAGTTCGGGGTTCAAGAACTATTCACCATTAGTTGGAGTTCGGACCAGAACCAAAATCCACCATCAATATTTTAGCCCTAGAGGAAGGGCCTCACCTATTTTTGGGTTAACTCTTTTGTTTAACTCCAATGAGGGGAAGGACTACCAGGAGTTTTAGTACTCTGGCTATTCAACCGAGAGCCTCTTAACCACCACTTAAAGACAGGATAAGAGAGTTAGCTAAGACTGTTAAAGCACTAGCACAAGCACAAGCCCAGGATGCATAAACGCAAGAAGAAATCATGATGTAGCTCCAGCAGTTGCATGAAGAAACTCAAAAAGAGCTTCGTGAGGATCATCACAACCAGCGATTTAGGGGCTCGTAGCAAGCTGAGAGTTCTGGCCCCCAGCCTGAAGGTCAAGATCCAATAATGAAGCAAATCCTCCAATGGCTGAAATAGCTAGAAGAGCACCCCCAATATCAGAATAACCAACCTCGCTATGAGGAAAGCTCACAATTTTTTGTGGAGATAGAAATGTAGCCCCTCTCACAGAAACGCAAAATGCCCGCGATCCTATTGTATGATGGGAACAGTGACCCGAGTGACCATTTGGATGCGTTTAATGTCTAAATGGATTTTCAAACAATTGACCCCTTAGTCAAATGCCATGTCTTCCCAACCACATTGGGAGGTATACCCTGAGCATAATTTAGAAGCCTCCCGGCTCGCAGTGTCAGCAGCTGGAAAGAATGTCAAAAGAAATTTATTAATTAGTATTAGGCAGTGAAAAAGTAGCTTGCACCCCCTGTCACCTTGCCATGATCTTTCATTGAAGAAACGAATCACTGAAGGATTACATAGCCAGATTCAGGCAAGAAGCTAACTCGGTAGAAAACCTTTCCAAGGAGAATATCTGGACAACAATCTCCATGAGACTTCTTAAGGATGGAAAGCTGTATATGAATTTATACAAGTCCCAGTACGAGACCTCACTAAATTTTATGAGCGAGCTACTAAACAAATAAGATGGGAAGAAACCTTCGGTTCTGAAGAGCACAAGCATAAAAGTGAAATAGTCGAAGCTCCCCAGAGTAAGAAGAGGAGTGAAGAAAACCTTGATAGTGGTCCTAACGCTCAACCCCTAAAGAAGAGAAGAGCTGAGGGACCTTACCCTCAAGGTTGCTACTAAAGTTACACCATCCTATCTGACTCGCAGGATAAGATTTTTACCATAAAGAAGGGCAAAGAGGACTTTGGGAGGCCTAAACCCATGAGAGCTCTCATCAAATCAAGAGATTCAAGCAGATTCTATGCCTACCACAATGAGATTAGACATACCACCTCAGAATGCTGGGCATTAAGAAATGTCAGAGAAGACCTCATCAGAAGGGGTCGATTATAGGATTATGTAGTAGGCTCATCAGAACAGCAAGCTTAGCAAACCCAGCAAATCACTGATCGAGAGCCAGAGCCTTCCATTAGAACTATATTCTAATCCTGTAATACTTTCTTGAGATCAATGATGATTTTGAAATCCTTGAATGAATTGTCCAGCAAAACGTTGTATGAAAGGAACAATTCTACGTTGAATCAATGTTATTCATAGCCAATTGGCCAAAATTGAGAAATGTTATCAAATTAGCAATGAGCTTCCACCATCATGTGGTTACATTCGGGGGTGAGATGGTGTAAAGCCTACCCTGTCGATACACCCAAAGTGAGCTATATCTCATGAACTGGGAGCAAAAGAGTATAATTTCCCAGCCTAAGCAGTAAGATTGCTGTCTCGCTGAGTAACGGGATTGCTGCAGGATTGAGCAATGAGATTGCTGGCAAGGACAAATTCTATAAATGACCATTAAGCTATGAGATTGCTGTCTCGTTGAGCAACAAGATCGCTACAGGACTGAGCAATAAGATTGCTATCTCATTGAGCAACAAGATTGCTGCAAGACTGAGTAACGAGCTTGCTATGGAACGAATACGTGATCTCATCTAGTGATGAGCTATCATTGCGCTATCAAAGTGCACCTGAGGGTGAGATAGCGTAAAGCCTACCTCAGCGATGCACTCAAAATCCAGCAAAGGGCTAAAAGCTCGCTGAAGTGCAAAAGCACTATTGAACGAGTGGAATTTAGCATAAAAATTTGACAACAAGGTACGAGCTGCTACAACGTGAGGATGCTGAAATAAATTCATTGCAACTCTCATGCAACTAAGTATCTGTAGCTAACATGCAGTCAGAAGATCACAGCTTGCATTCGACCTCTTGCCAGATGCAGCTTACATGCGTTCTGACTATTACTCGTTACAAATTAAGGCAATCAAATGACAAAAATAGCTAAAGAGCTAAAGACATGGCCAATTGGTCAGAAAAAAGCATTTCATTGATATGAAGAAACACACATACAACGGTGCACGAAGCATCCAATACCACATTCAAGAGCCGTGCAGAAAAGCTCATACATTAAAAAGGCCTCGCTCAGATGAGGTGAAGTTTATATCAGAAGCTTCAAAGCACAAAGCCAAAAGGCAAAGAGCCTAATACTACCGTTTCGGTAAAAAAATAGAGAGCTGACTACCGGGAGATAAACTCTCACCAGTAGGAAGACTAGCAACTCCACTTTTGTAGTCTTTCCATCCCCAGTCAGTGGTTCCTCCTAGACCAGACCCAGAGCAATTCAAAAAGGCACTAAGGTTTTGGGACCAGGAGTAAACAATCCAATATCTACACAAAACTCTCAGGGAGCCCACAAGATGAACCCTGCAGTGAAGTTACGTGCAACAGGCCATCCGTGCCTCCAAACATTCTGTAACAGACTATCTACACCTCAAAAAGCTTTATAGGAAGCCAAGTTATCAAAAACGCAGGGGGCTCAATTGACTTGTCCATTAAACTCTCTGTTGAAGAAGGAAGAAGACCCCCAAGGTATAAAAAGACCAGCTCAATCCACTAAAAAGTCCAGAAGATATCTTGCTGATCTTAATCGAATAACCCAAAGCAAGCAAAAGTGCCACGCCAGTAGTTGAAAATTGCAAACAGAAAAAAGCATGGTCTAAAGTAGAATAAGATGATAGAAATGAAATCTGAAACAATAATTCAGTTAGGCAAAGATTTTGACTGAAAGTATGGACAAAGCTTTAGAAAAATTACAACTCCCAGTTTCCAAAGTGAACTGAGAGTTAAGGGGCTTATGTTATGGGTAAAAATCAGCTTTAAAGAACAAGTCAGTAAGGACCTAGTAGAAGCTAAGTTGCCTAACTCACTAAAGATACCCAGCGGGCACTACCTCATATATCACTAGAAGGTGATGTCGCAAGATCACGAGAATCCCGATTCATTAAGCTATCGACCATCCTACTCGAGCTCACCTCGCTACAACACCGAGCTCGCTAAGCGAGTTACAACAGCGACCCCCGAGCTAAGAATCTTTATTCAAGGACACGGGCACCTCGCCCAGCCAAGAGCTCGGCAAGGCTGAGTGTTAGATAGACGTATGCCAGCTTGTAGCCGATAAAAGGGGCCTACCCCGTAGAAAGCAGCCTGCAGCAACTGAATTACAGGAGTTCTTCTGTCTTTTGCATTTATTTCTTGATGTAACAGAACTGTAGCTTGTAATCATTGTATGTAACCCATCTTTCCTCTATAAATAGGAACTCATTGTTCGATGAGGAGAAGGGCCGTAGAATAAGTAAAAACTCTATGAAAAACTTTCCTAAAAATCAATAAAACTTCATCGTGGACATAGGGTTCGGTGCCGTTTCGGATTTCCCCGAACCACATTAAAAACATTGCCTGTTGTTTCCTGCATTCTCCCTTCCTCTCTGTTATCTTCTTCTCTTCCTTCTCTCATGCGATACACCAATAAATAGTTTGGGGTTCAAGAATCATTCACCATTGGCTGGAGTTCGGACCAAAACCAAAATCCATCGTCAACACAACTCAATTAGATAATGTAGAAATTTCAATAAGTAATCTTTGAAATAATTTATTTCTTAAAAAACCTAAAAATTTAAAAGATAAAACAAAATTAGAACAACCTTTCTTTTAAACATTTTTCTATGCCTTAAGAAGAACTAAAAATTTTTAAATTAGAAAAATCAAATAATCATGAAGAATATTAAAAGAAATTACAATTAAATTACAAAATTTAACAACTAGTGAAAAAGTTCTAAAAAATAATGGAAAAACCTCAAAAGACATCAACACTATTTCAAAAAATAACAAAAAGGAAAAGTTTGAAAAGAAGACCTTACTATGTCAAATAGTAGTAGAAAAAACTTAAAGGTAAGCTTGTTTCCTTATGCAAAATTTAATCCAACACGCTATGTAATTAAGTCTAAGGGACCTAGAGAGGAATATAAAGACAAATATGGAAAAGTATTCCACAATTATAACAAATATGTACTAGTTCTTTCAATATTAATGTTTCATCAAAAGATTTAAAATCTTTAATAGAAATAATAGACAAAATTTCAAATGTAGAAATTCAAAAAGAGTATTTATTAAAATTAAAAGAAATTATTAATCAAATGGATAATCAAGAAAAGGTTGAAACTTATGATTTACAAATTTTTTTTAATAAATTCTAGCAGTAAAATTAATATTCAAAACTTACAAATCAAAATTAATAGTATCAAAAGGGGAATAAAAAGAAATAAAAGAGAAAAATTTAGAATTTGAATTAGATATTCTACAATTATTTGTAAAAAATAATATAACAAGAGAAAAAAAAGAGACATTGCTTCAACCTCTGAAGAACGTTATATAAATATTATTTAAAGGATTTAATTTCTTAATTAGATTTGTCAAATTAACTTAATTATCAATAAGGAATTTCACAAAACCTTTTATGCTCTAGTAGATTTAGGAGTAGACATGAATTATATTCAAGAAGGAATAATACCTACAAAATATTATAAAAAGATAAAGGAATCATTAAGAAATGCTAGTAGTGTCAATATGTAGATTAATTACAAATTAGAAAATGCTCATATATGTAAACAAGGAATTCATTTTGAAAATTCTTTTGTATTAATGAAAATTATAAATGAGAAAATAATTTTGGGAATATCATTTTTAACTCAAATATATCCTTTCAAGGTTATTCCAGAAGGATTTTGAAGTTCAATAAAATATGTTTTAAATTCATTGTACCTCCAATAGCCAAAGATTCTGGAAAAAGAAATATTGTCAATTAATATAATTAAAAAAGATAAATTTATTTATGATCTTCAAAATGAAGTCTTTTATATAAGAATTGAATAAAGAATAAAAAATTCTCAAATTCTGTTAACCTTAAAGGAGATTGTTAGCCTTAAAGGAGTTTGTTAACCCTAAATTTATTTTGATGTTGAAGAACAATTTATTTGTTATTGAAAAATAATTTATGTTAATGTTGAAAAACAAATGAAACTGCATTTTAAACTCTTATTATTTACAAACTAACCTTTTCTTTGATTTCAGGTTATAGCATTTGTTCAAAAGCAAATATGAGAAGAAATCTTATGTTATGTTATCTTTTATTAGATATAATTG
>JANHAO010016003.1:0-14564 GCA_026873985.1 Saraca asoca | reverse complement strand
TTAATTCCAATGCATCTTCATTCTTTGAGTTTTCTTCCACTTTTCGAGCCTTTTTATTATCCTGAAATACAAAAACAAACTAAAGTAGTACCAAGAACTAAACTTACAAAATTAAGGAAAAAACCACTAATTAATAACTATTTAAGAAGGATGTTCATCATTTTTATAGGCACATTTTTCACTTATCATGAATCTCACAATTGGATACCTGAAATTGGAGCTTAAGCCAAATCCAGAATGTTGCCTTAGTCTGTCTCATGCAGCCTGACCTCTGAGCACTCATTAGGCAATATCTTGAGTTATAGAAGTCCAAATGAGGCCAACTAAGTAGAAATGGAAGTTAAGACACAATGCTACAACTTTCATGAAGACTTCCGAACCTGAATCTATCATTTTGGGCGTGCAAATGGAGCAGCAATTCAGAGATAGAATGCTGATGAGATGGGCCTTTGCATAATTGGATTTTTAGGCCCTAATTGGCATGCAACTTCAGCCCAATGGACTATCCCTTGCACCAGCTCCACACTTAACTAGTTGGAAGTCATTAAGTTAGTAAAAAACTAGAGAGCAAGCTTTTGTTCTTCTCTTCTCAGTAACTTTCTAACTTCCATGGAAGGCTAAACAATTGTAATCAGTCCAAGGAATCGACAGCTTGAAGATTAATGTAGAGATCCTATTTTCACCTTGCAATTCAATTGTTTGTCATTTATTCTCCTTTCCTCTCTATTTTATTTAGAATTCTGAATTGAATGTCTTTATTTGATTTAGATTTTCATATGATTATTGCTTAATAACCACTTGTAGAAAGAAGATGGTAGAAACTAAACAATTCATTGAGCTTTTGATGGATTGTTTGCTGGCTGAGTTCTGCATAAGACTCATTAATCATTTCAAGGCATCTTATTATGATTCAAGGCTAGAAAATATGATTAATAATTGGATGAATATTTAGTAATCAAGGATATATTAAGCCCAAGTTTAGTTGATTCCCTTAGGCTGGTTGGTTTACTCACTCTTGTTTACATTTCTGCATTGTGTTTGCTGTTAGGATAGTTACTATCAACCCCCCCCATTTTGATCTTTTAATCTGATTGCTAGCAATTAGAATGATTTAAGGGCTCGACCCGATATTACCTTATATTACAAGTAGTAATAGGTAATTCGATTATAAATTTTCTAATCTTGATTGGCCTCGACAACCATTAAGAGATTTTGGCACCGTTGCCGTGGATCATTCTGATTTTATTAATCTCATTAGGAGTATATTTTCGTACTAACCTTCACTAACACTTGTTCTGCATATCTGTTTCCCTTGTTTTTCCCTGTTTTAATTTGTTTTTCACTTACAATAGCACTACTTCTTGTTGGATCAACCATGTCTAATTGAGCTAATTTTTGGTGGTTTGATAGAAGACATGAAGTTGAGCAAGGCTCGTGGCTTTTCCACGAGCTCATATCTAGTTTGGCCAAATTCCATCATTTAGACCACTTTTTTAATTTTTTAAGATTTTTTATTTTATTTTTAGGATCCCCTTAGGTGTAGTTTTCATGTTGTGGTGGTCCCATAATTTTTAAAAATGTGTAGATAGAGTAATTAGTGTTGGTTTGAGTGATTTTTACCTTAGTTGTGTTTTCGATTTCCTGTCACTTTTTCAGCTACTTTTGTGTAGTGTATGATCACTAGATCTTCTTCCTATCATAATCTTTTGGAGTTAGATCCTGAGATAGATAGAACTTTGAAATTGCTTAAAAAGACTAGGAGAAGATTAGTTGATTAATTTGATAATTCTGGTTCTGTTAGGAATCCTGCACCTATGGCCAATAACATGAATGACAGAACTCTAAAGGAGTTTGCTGCTCCTGATTTAGCATACTAGCCATTATGTATCCAATATCTTGACCTTGATGTTGATTTTGAATTAAAATCTGCTCTAATCTATTTATTGCCTAAGTTCCATGGACTTTCAGGTGAAGATCCTCACAAGCATTTGAAGGAATTCCATGTAGTGTGCTCCACTATGAAGCCTCAGACAATTCCAGAATAGCATATCAAGCTTAGAGCATTTCCATTCTCCCTTGTTGATGTAGCCAAGGACTGGCTCTATTACCTACCATCTGGTTCTGTGACATGTTGGAATGACATGAAGAGACTATTCTTAGAGAAGTTCTTTCCAGCATCCAGAGCTGCTGCCATAAGGAAAGACATATGTGGCATAAGGCAAATGTCAGGAGAAACATTGCATGAGTATTGGGAGAGGTTTAACAAGCTGTGTGCAAGCTATCTACACCACCAAATAAGTGATCAGCTGCTAATTCAATACTTCTATGAAGGGTTGCTTCTTATGGATAGAAGTATGATTAATGCTGCTAATGGAGGAGCATTAGTTAATAAAACCCCAAGCTACTGCTAGAGATTTAATTGCTAACATGGCTACCAATTCATAGCAGTTTGGTACAAGGATTGTTGCCCTTACCAGATGAGTGAATGAAGTTCAAGTGTCCTTTGCTGACCAACAAAGGATGGAGCATAGGCTTGATGAGTTAACCTCCCTGGTGAGACAATTAGCAATGAGACAGTAGCAACAGCAAGCACTTGTACAAAGACCTAGCAAATTGTGTGGTATTTGTGCTTGTCCATCTCATCTAATAGATGCTTGTCTTACACTTCAAATGGAAAATTCTAACCCCCAAGCTCATTCTGTTACTATGGTAGGCGTTTTTCCTAGTAGACACCAGTATCAGCAGCAACAATAATCCACATATGACCCTTACTCCAGTACCTATAATCCTGGTTAGAGGGATCATCCTAACCTCAGATACGGGGACCCTGCACCATAACATCCCTATCAGTAGCCACAACAGCCATACGTGCAGCCAAATAGATAACAACAGTTTCAACATAATGCTGGACCAAGTAGGCAGCCGTACCAATAGCTAATTAAGCAGCAATTGCAACAGCAACCTATACAACAACAACAAGATCCAGTACCTACAAAAACTAAGCCAACATTGGAGAATCTTATGAAGTAAATGGCAACCAGCAATATTCAATTCTAGCAGAGGATAGAAGCTACCATTCAGAACCTGGAGATTTAAATTGGACAATTGGCTTCCTCATTGAGCCAGTTGCAACAACAAGGTTCTGGCCAACTTCCTTCCCAAACAATTCCAAATCTAAAAAATGTTAGTGCCAATACACTGAGAACTGGGAAGAGTTTATAAGAGCCAACTGACCCCCAGCCAACAAATAAGTAGAAAAGCAAAATTCACCTGAAAACCTTGATATGGCAGAAAAATCAAATTCTGTGGATCTTGAAGCTGGTGCAAGCAAAATTCTAGACCCAGAACATAATGTGCATCGGCTAGGAATTGAAATGAGGCAAAAGCAGTACTTAGACCATCCAGTACCCCTTCCCTTCCCACAAAGAGCCACCCATTCTAGAAAAGCAGTCGATGCAGAGAAAGATAAAGACCTCATTGAGACCTTTAGAAAAGTGAAAGTCAACATTCCACTGCTAGATGTCATCAAGCAAATTTTCAAATATGCCAAGTTTCTGAAGGAGTTGTGCAAGCACAAAAGGAGACTAAAGGGCAATGAAAGAAACAGTATGGGATAAAATGTTTTAGCCCTTATTCAAACAATGCCTCAAAAATGTAAAGATCCTGGAACATTTACAATCCCCTACACTATAGGGAGTTGCAAATTTGAAGGTACCATGCTGGACCTAGGAGCTTTAATAAACGTCATGCCTGTATTTGTTTTCAACTCTCTTGGACTTGGACCTTTGAAACCAATTGGAGTGGTGATCCAACTAGGGAATGCATACATTGTTGGCTTAATAGAAGATGTATTGGTGAGAGTTGATGAGCTGATCTTCCCAATAGACTTCTACATCATGGAGATGAAGGGTGAGTTAACATCCAGCAAGATTCCAATCATTTTAGGGAGACCATTCCTCAAGATAGCAAGGACAAAAATAGATGTGCATGCTGGAACTCTTTCTATGGAGTTTGGAGATAGTGTGGTGCAGTTCAACATTTTTGATGCAATGAAGCATCCCATGGAGGAGCATTCTGTTTCTAGCATAGATTTACTTGCTGAGTTAGTTGAGGATACTTGTGATGAGCTGCATGCTGAATTTCACGATTTGCCTGACTTTGATGATTCTATCCATTACCATTCATGTGATGGTTGTGATGGTGCTATTACATGCAGTATTTGTGTTGAAATTTTTGAATTTTTGGAAAGGGATGAATTGGATACAGATTATGTAGCAACCCTTGATTATGTAAAAATTCATTCTGCAAAAGTTATGTCTACCAGCACTTTGATTCCTTCCATAGTGCAACCATCCAATCTAGAGTTAAGACCTCTACTTGAACATCTCAAGTACGCATTTTTGGAACAAGATGAAAAGCTAATAGTGATCATAGCTAAGAATCTCATTGCTGAATAAGAAGAGAAGTTGCTACAAGTTTTCTCATGCATGCATCGCATCCTGCTGAAATTTATGTTAAAGAAACTAGAAGCAAAACCAAGGTTAGTTGGATGGATGTTGCTATTCCAAGAGTTTGACATTGGGATATGGGATAAGGATGGAACACAAAATCTGGTGGTTGGCCATTTAAGTAGAATTGACAAAGCTACTGAATTGTCCCCTAATTGTGATGACTTTCTAGATGAGCAGCTTTTACATCTATAAGATCAAAGGGCTTAAGAGGACATGGTGGAGGAGGTCAGCTTGCAAGCGGCCCTTATATAAATTCATAAGGCTATCTCTTAACCCTCTTCTTTATTTTACTTGTCCTAGATCTTCTGATCATATTTGCTTTGGTGCTTTATTGAATTTAAGCTTACATTGAGGACAATGTAAAATTTAAGTGTGGGGGGAGTTTTGAAGTTTTGGGTTAGTTATGCTTTACTTTGAAGTGTCATTCTTCATTTGAACGAAACCAAAATTTTTGTCGCATTACAGAACAGAATATTTTTTCTCCAATGCAAAAACCAAAAACTAGAAAGTTCTGCAATGCAAAATAGAATTTTTGAGAAAACCAAAATTTTTGAAAGTGCAAAAAACAAGTGTTTTTGAAAACCAGAAATGCAAAAAATTCTGCATAATTCTACAGAAAACAAAAAAAAACCAAAAAAATAGAATTTTTGTGACTCCTGTTGTTTTTCATAGATGATGAGTTTCTTTAGGCTTCAAGTGGGTTGTAAGTAATTTTTATGGTTGCATAGCATGTCTAGATAAATGATCTTGAACTTGATTAGCATTGTGATGAATTTGAATTGCTTGTAGATTGAATCTGGTATACATATACCTTGTGAGATTTTTGAATCAATTGTTGAATATTCCTAGTAGATTCCTCTTCTTTCTTGTGTGTGAATATTCTTCTATGGTTTTGTTGCTCTAAAACTTGCTTTGATGCTTTTTGAGATTACATTAGCATGCATGCATGAACATGATTAAAGCATTTCCTTATTTGAGCCATTCTTTTCCTTTTAGCTTACCTTGCAATGAATATACCTTTGTTAAACCCCTTGAGCCATTTAACCTTTCTTCTTCTTAACCGTTCTTCTTTACCAAGTGTGGGGGGGAGGGAATGTGCTGAAAGCAAAAAGGGCAAAGTGTGACTCATGGGAATGTGCTAAAAGAGAAGTGAAAAGGCAAAAGATGACTCATGATATTATCCAAAAAGAAATAAGAAATAAGAAAGAGAAAAAAAAGAAGAAAAAAGAGAAAGAAAAAAAAAGAGGTGGAATCTATGCCATAATATGTTTTATGCCTCTCATTGATTTTTAATTGCCATATCCATAACATTTCCTCTCCTTTCCTCTTTTCCCTTTGGCCACATTACAACCTTTTGAAGTCCTTATGATTTGTGCTATGCATGTGATTTAAGTAGTGCAGATTAGCTAATAAGCAAGCTTATGGTAGTCCATTTTTATGGAATGAATTCGAGAGAAACACTTTCCCATTCTAAACACAATGAGAGCTGTGAGCAGAGCTTCCTTGTAAAGTCTACCAAGTTGATCTACCTTTTGATGAAGTAACTTTGCTAATTGGCTTGAGTTTTGAATTGTAAAGAATGAGCTTCAAGATGTTATGTGCCATAAATTTTGCTTGCACTCTTGTTTGTGATAAGATTCTCATTATTGTTGAAAAATCACAGGTCTTGTTTCTTCTTGCTGTTTTGACCCTTATTTTTATTTTGTGTTTTGCCCGGGAGTGCAAAATCTAAGTGTGGAGGAATTTAATAACAAAATATTTTTCTCATTTAATTGTCCTCTCACTAAGCTTTTTAAGATCCAAACTTACTTACTACAGTTGTGTTATGATATATTTATGATGTGGTGTCAATTGGAATCATTAGAGAAAATTTTGTAGAATTTGGCCTTTTGAACAGCTTCTGTATTCTGGCTATAACTTGAGCTACAATTGTCCGATTAATGTAATTCTTGTCTTGTAGAAAATCTAAGACATATCTCTACAACCTTCATGAATATTTCCAAGGTTGAATCTCACAATTGGATACTTGAAATTGGAGCTCAATCCAAAACTAGAATAGTGCCTCAGTTTGTCTCGTGTAGCCCGACCTCTGAGCACTCGTCAAGCAATATCTGGAGTTATAGAATTCCAAATGAGGTCAAACTAATCCCAAATGGAAGTTAAGACACAATGCTACAACCTTTATGAAGATTTCTTGACCTGAATCTATCATTTTGGGCGTACAAATGGAGTTACAAATTAGAGTTAGAATGCTGATGAGATGGGCCTTTGCAGAATTTGATTTTTAGGCCCTAGTTAGCATGCAACTTGAGCCTAATGGACTATCCTTTGCACCAGCTCCACACTTAACCAGTTGGAAGTCATTAAGTCAGTAAGAAACCAGAGAATGTAATCTATAATGGCACAGTACACACAAAGAGAGTGGTAGCAAGCAAACCAGACTACACCAGCTCATCATGATTGCCTATTCCACTAACCAGCAGCTAGCTTCTCTTTTCTCGGGCTAAGCACTCTTTAGTTCAGTCTTTTATGCTTTGAGTTAGAATTTTTTAAGTTTGGAAGTAGTTTCTGGAGTGTAGAGAGCAAGCTTTTGTTCTTCTCTTCTCAGTAACTTTCTGCCTTCTATGGAAGGCTAAACAATTGTAATAAGTCCAAGGGATTGACAACTTGAAGATTAATGTAGAGATCCTCTTTTCATCTTGCAATTCAATTGTTTGTCATTTCTTCTCCTTTCCTCTCTATTTTATTTAGAATTCTAAATTTAATGGCTTCATTTAATTTAGATTTTAATATGATTATTGCTTAATAATCACTTGTGGAAAGAAGATGGTAGAAACTAAAGAATACATTGAGCTTTTGATGGATTGTTTGCTGGCTGAGTTTTGCATAAGACTCATTAATTATTTCAAGGCTTCTTGTTATAATTTAAGGCCAGAAAATATGATTAATAACTGGATAAATATTTAGTGATCAAGGATACATTAATCCCAAGTTTAGTTAGTTCCCTTAGGCTGGTTAGTTTACTCACTCTTGTTTACATTTCTACATTGTGTTTGCTATTAGGATAGTTACTTCCAACCCTTCCCATTTGTATCTCTTAATCTAATTGCTAGTAATTAGAATGATCCAAGGGCTCGACCCGATGTTGCCTTATACTACAAGTAGTAGTAGGTAGCTCGGCTATAAATTTTCTAATCTTGATTGGCCTCAACAACCAAATATTCCTTTTCAGCTTTGGGGTGCTGCTATAATTACTGTATGTTATCTCATCAACAAAATGCCCTTTTCTATTCTTTAGCATAAAAATTTCTTATTCCATACAATTTCTTAATCAGTCATTGTATGACCTTCCTCTTCGTGTTTTTGGTTGTATTTGCTTTGTTCATAACGTGACTCTTGAACAAAATAATTTGTCAGCTAAGTCTATCAAGTGCATCTTTCTTGGAAACTCTCACATTCAAAAAGTTTATAAATGTTACTCCCTAGACACTTAATGGTATAGATGTCAAAAGATCCTTTCAATTGGCTAGAATCTATTACTTGAATGAAACTAGATCTTATGGAATCATATTGAATATTTGACGATACATTCTATACCTTGCTAAAAAACCAATCCTTGTTTATCAACCACACATTGTCTAACCAAATCCAATTTTCTTTCGACATGTTCCTAAAAAAATCTGATTCATGTGGATTCTTCCCTTTGAGTCATCTCCATTCTATTCTTTATTTACTTCTGCACAACATTGAAAGAAGTTATTCCTATTCCTTATATTCCCCCTCATCTTCATCCTGATCCTGTTGTTCTTGAGTCTACTTCATCCTCTATGCCATTGTAAGTATTATCAACAATCTCATACTCACATCGATATAGACATTCCTTTAGTCTCTTGTGATTCTCTATGGGTTCTTGCTAACTCATTTCTTGCTCCAGCATCTCCACCTATTGTGGGCCTACCTCCCAAAGACCAATTTCCCATTGCCATCAAAAAAGGTACTCATTCTACTCGTAACTCTCATCCCAATTATAATTTTCTCAATTATCATCGTTTGTCTTCACCATATTGTGCTTTTATCTCTTCCTTGTTTGCTGTTTTTATTTTTGAGACTACTAGAGAGGCACTTTCAAATCTAGGGTGGCATTAGGCTAATGGTAGATGAAATGATTGCTCTACATGCTAATGATACTTAGGATTTGGTTCCTTTACCTCCAAGTGAATTGCCTATTGGTTGTCACTAGACTTACACTATGAAAGTAGGTCCTGATGGTTAGGTTCATTGGCTTAAGGCAAGGTCAGTTGTTAAGAGTATATATAGGTTTCTGGACAGGACTACTATAATACGTTTTCTCCTATTGTGAAGATGTCCTTTATTTGTTTGTTTATTTCTATAGCTGCTATATGTTCTTGACCCTTGTACTAGTTGGGCATTAAAAATGCATTTCTTTATTGTGAACTTTAAGAAGAAAATTTATATGGAATAACCACCATGTTTTGCTATTGAAGATAAGTCTAGTTTTGGTTTGGTTTGTAAACTTCATCACTCTCTCTATGGTTTAAAATAGTCCCCTCGTGCTTGGTTTGGATGTTTTAGTGCTATTATTTAAGATTTTGGCATGGTTGATGTGAATTTGATCACATTATTTTCTACAAGCATAATTCATATGGACAATATATATATTTAGTTGTTTATGTTGATGACATTGTTATAAATAGGAATGATTAGAATGACATTGAATTGATTAAACATTTATTTAATCACTTCCAGACCAAAGGCTTAGGCATAATTGGGCCAAGTTCCCTTTTAATAGACATTTTACTTCTAGATATTATGTTCTTGTTGGAGGTAATCTTGTCTCTTAGAAGAGTAAGAAGCAACAGGTTGTGGCTAGGTCAAGTGCTAAGGTAGAATATCACGCTATGACTTTAGTAACATGCGAGCTTATGTCCATTAAGCAATTGATTCAAGAGCTAAACTTTACAAAAATTTCTGAGATGAAATTGTTATATGATAATTCTTCATATTGCCTCCAACCTAGTTTTTCATGAGAAGACCAAACACATTGAAATTAACTATCATTTTTTTTTGAGAAGGTGCTATTTGATTCTATTGTCACTAAGATGTCAATTTTAATGACCATCTAGTTGATATTCTTACTAAATCTCTTAGAGGTCCTCGTATTGGATTTATTTGTTATAAGCTTGATGCATATAATCTATACACTCAAGCTTGAGGGGGAGTATTAGATTATGTAAATATGTATTGTATCTTACTTAGGATTTCTTATGTTTCTAGAATAGTCTAGAGCAGTCAGAGTCTAGTCAGCTTAAGGCATAGTTAGGATCTAGTTAGCACAACCTATCTAGTATATATATACATATGTACTTCTATTCAAAATAAGATAACTAGTAATTTTCATATGCTTTGTTTATCTCTTTTCACTTAGTTAATATTTTTTAACCAGAGTATCAAATACAAGTTTCCTTAGTGTTTTATCCATTGGTGGCAAACTTTTAGGCTTGTCCTAAAGATTTTTCCAAATCAAATCAAAGAAGGATGATATGTTTTCTGATCTTGCTTTGATAATGAAAGCCATGGGAATCTCCCTATGCTTTTATAATTCTATTTAAAAGTTGGACTACCAAAGGTTTATTTCTAGGAATATCAATATTCCAAGAAGAACACTTTATCCAAATATTTGATTATTCAAATGAAAGGATCAGTTAAATGGTAGGTTAATTACAATCAAGCTCATTATGCTCACAAATTAAGAGTCATGAAATGGTTCAAGTAACATCCTCAATTCCATAAAAATGCTAAAGCTGGAACCATCTAGTTTCTCCAAAACAAATCACAGATTGCAACCTCCTTTGCAACCATCGGCAATGAGGAAGACTTTATGAATCATCTATAAGACATCTTGTTTTAATTTAAAGGTAAAAATACCATCTCTAATTACTCAAGTAAAGTTGGAGAGTCTGAAGATTTTGCCTAGTTAAATGAAGATGTCTGCTTCGGTCTTAGGGAAAAGTTGAAATTCACTTAAAATGAAATTCAAATTCAAATTTAGTGTCAGTACAAGAGGACATAATAATATTTGGTTTTGACAATTGGCCAACAAACTTTGTTAAAGCACTCAAAAGGAATTGCTAAAGGAGAGATTCTCAAATGCAATTTTTCAAATTTCAAGTTTGGTTACTGTAGATTCACATGCTAGCCTCCTTTCATTGTAGTAAATAGTATAGTCACTGTAGCACCACATGGCTAATCACTTTACACTATAGCCGAGCATTATAGCAATCATTACACACTATAGTGCTACACTATAACAAATAGTAATTTTTTTTAAATACCCAGTTCCCTTAAATGTAAGGCATCCACTGCCAATCCCCCTTTCCAGTATCTCTAAAGCATTACTTTGGAGCCCTTGCAAAATGGTAAACTTTCTTTTCAAATTAATAAAATTTTAATTCTACATATAATTTGAGTACTGTAGTCATGATACAATCCTTACTTCATTTATATTTTAGATTTTATTTGTTTTAAAGGTCCTCCAAGTTTTTAGATTTTTGCCTAATTTTTTTGGCTATTTCTTTTCTATTTGAAAGATTTATCCTATAAGATCCATTAAGCTATTTTTTGCTTATCTGGAGGGATCTTATAAGGTTTGAAAAAGGGTTATTTTATTTGCTTTGGAGTACTACTCCAAATGGAGGTTTCTCCTATTTGGACAGGCATGGTAAGGATTTATTGTCTTAAGGTTTAGAGATATTTGTTGGTATAGTTGTTTTGTTCCATTAGAGATCATATATCTCTTGAAGAAATAGTTTCATTTAGGTCATTTATCTTAAAAGGAGTCACTATTATTGGATTTCTAGGGTGTTTAGTCTCCATAATAAGATTTTGGAGGAATGAGTTCTACGCTTTCTCATTTAGAGGCTATTCAAGTTTGGGTTGTCATGGTGGTAAGATTAACTATGTCTCTAAAAGGGTTGTTTATTTGTTTTACCTTAGCATAGACTTCAAACGAATTGAAGAAGGGAACATTTTTCTTGAGATCCATAATGATTTTCATGCATTTATTCTAGTTGGCTGTTTGAAAATTCTTAAGGAACCACATCCTTTGAAGGATATTTTCCTCTGAATAGTAGTATTCTTTTAAAGCTTTTATATCTATTTTGAAGGGTGTTTTTTAAGCTTCTGAGGGTTTTCCTATCATGGAAACTCTGGGTCATGGTCGATTTAGGAAAAGGTTGAAGGTGACTGGGGAGGAGAGACTAAACAAGACTCTACTTCATCTCATATTCTACCTTTCCTTTTGAAATTTGACTTGGTGTAGATGGGTTTTGGAATTCTAGAGGTGTTATCTAAACCTCTAAGATTTATGGCTGAGTACATGCTTGAGTTTAAAACATAATGCTTATATGGCCTTTCTAGGTTTGTTGTAGAGGCATCATCTTTTGACTCTTCTATTTTAGTTATTATAGGATTTCCTAACCTAGACTTACTCTTATCAAAGTAGAGATCTACTTGTCTTGAAGTGTGGCAGATAATCCTAGAGATTTGAGGATTTTCTACCCTGGAAGTGGCTATCCTAGGGAAAGACCAATTTATTAGGAACTCTATTTGATCCCAAAGGGTATTGGTAGGTATTTAGAGGTTAGCCTTAGATGTATCAGTTAACTAAGAAGTTGTTTGACCCTTTTTATTGGGTAGTTTCAATATTCTTGAATTCTAAGAGTTGTAGATTTTGTATTAGATCCCATAGTTTATAACTACAAGAATTAATTTGGCTATCATATTGTAACCAAATAATTTGATATTTAAAACTAAGATTTTATATCCATGTGTTTCTCTTAAATAGAAGGAGATATCAGGGTAGTAGTTAAAGTGTATCAGTCCTTGCGACATACTAGCTTTTACAGCTCCTAGTAAAGAAGCATCAAAATCTAAGTGCCTAGCATCTCTAAGACATATAAGAATTGCAATATTTAAACCTAACCTAGTCATAGGCTTGGTAGCTACTTGGAGTCAACCAAGGTATAGAAAGTTGTATTTTTGTTTAAGTTTTGTTATATCCTTCCCAAAAAGAAGTATAAATTCTTCCTATGAGGGATCAACATCCAAAAGTTTTTCCTCAATCTTTACAACAAAAAGTTAATTTGCTAAAGAAATTTGAGTTGGATTTGTAAAGCTCTTTGTCAGGTATTTTGGGCATTTCCCAATCATCAATCTATTGATTGATGTTTTCAAAATTAGTTTGTTCTTTAAAAATTGATTTGAAGGGACTACTTGAAGAGGTTGTAGAGAAAGAAAATTTGGAAGACAGGGATTTAAACATGATAATAGAAAATAATCAATATCAACAAAGCAAAATTAAACTATAGATAAACACAGATGTAAACTTTTTCAAGTCTAATATCATAGTTTTCAGGTACTATAAGGATAACAATATGAACTACAAATTATAGTTGGCAAATGAATTAAATATTTAATCTTAACATGAATCTTTCTTAAGATATAACTTTGCCTTGACTTACAATAGACATGGGAGTACGGGTGATAGGAACTTCCTTTTTTTCAATTAAATAGGGACTTACACTCCTTGACGAACCCATGTTTTTACATCGGGCTAACGACATATATCTATATTATTTTCATGCTCAAACATTAGTATAAACCTCACAAAACAATAATAATTTCTAATTCATCTAACTATCTTTACTTCCTCAAGGCTTTGATACTAGATATTTGAGGGATCCCTAAACAAATAAAATAAAACCTAAAAGAAATAAAGATCGTAACAGGACAACAAACTAAAGCTTGTAGATATGTAGAATAAAATTAGTACATTAATTTGAAAAGAAAGCTTACAATTTGGTATAAAACTCTTGAACAAAGTTACGAAGACAAATAAGAGAGGGGAGGCAGTGAAGCATGTGTTACATGTGGGAGTCTGGTCTATTTATAATAAAATTTGGAATCTATAATAGTACATAAATAATGCACCATTATGGTGTATAGTGATTACAGCAGTATGGTGCTATAATTGAAAATTTTGCTATTTGCTATTGTGATTGGCGGCTAACGCTTGAATCTATAGTAACTTCACTATTTGCTACAATGACTAGCAATCTCCTATGGTCAAAAATAGCTCCTTCCTTTATCCAAAGTTGTTGGAATCCTCTGACTTCTTTGCCAAAGTTGTTGGCTAGCTTCTTGAGCCAAAGTTTTCTTGTCATCTTTTGTTGACACATTAATTTGAATTTGAATTTCAATTGAATTTTGATTTAATCTAAGGGACCAAAATAGTCATCTTCATTTGATTATGCATAATCTTCAAGTTCATCAATTGAATGGGATGAGCTAGACTTTGTAGCTTTCCCTTTGAGTTGGAAGAGGATTTCTCATAGTTTTTCTACATACTCCTCTTTACTTGAGATTGTAGCTAAGGAAGCCACAATGCAAGATTTATCTTGGAAAAATTGGCTAAAACCAATTTTTGAGTTTTTGTGGAAGTGGGAATGATTTTCAAACCATTTTATAATTTTCAGCTTATGAGTTTTGTGAGCTTGATTGTATAAATTCCACCACTTGACAGAGCCAATTCTCTGAAGAATTGGGAATTTTGAGTTTGGGTTCTCCTTGAAATATTGGTATTTACATAAGTAAACTTAAGGTAAACCAATTTTTGAATAAAGTTAGAGTAAATTGAGAAATTTCCATAATTTAAATTATCAAAGCAGGATTGGAAAACATCCCAACCTTCTTTCACTTGATTTGGAAAAATATCTGGGATTGGTCCGAAGACATCCCACTAGTTGAAAAATCAATTTAGAAATTTATATTTGGTGTTTTGGTTAAAGAGAAATAACCAAAGTATGAGAAAAAATTTTATTTTGAAAATATAGAGTATTACAGCAGGCCTATACATAGTCCCAGTATGTATAGCCTATTGGATTGTAGGTTTTCAAAATTTTTTTGCCTATGGATGGGTGTTGGCCCTAATAAAAAATAAATAAAATTTTCTCGATCCTGAAGGTCGAGTGAGTA
>JANHAO010016002.1:0-14561 GCA_026873985.1 Saraca asoca | reverse complement strand
TGATCTCTATTGTATTTATCTTGCTTCATTAGTGTTTTATAGCCTAGCCTGACAGAGTAAAATGCAAAAGCATTATCTGTCCAAATATGCTTATCGGAGGCCCCAAGACATGAATGATCATGTGGATATAGCATCATCAAAATTGTAGCATTCTATCTATTAGTATATGGATGAATGAGATCCTTAACAAAATTCAATCCTCTTGGGAAAGGACAATAAGTAGTCCACCAAAAGGGACTATCAAACTTTACCTGATGACCATTAGCCACACACCACTGGAGCTTTGATTATATAAAGGAAGCGGCTTTGGAAATAGAATTCCATCTCCAAGATGCATTTGCTAGAATGTGAAAACTGTTTTCCAGATTGCCTTGCCCATATTTCTGAATGATACTAGAAGAAAGCAATGAGCTAGGATTATTAATGATCCTCCAAACTTGTTTAGAGACTATAGCCTTATTCAGCAAATGCATTCTTGGAAATTCCAGACCACCCTCATCTATGGATCTGCATAAGTTCTTCAAGTTTGTGAAATGAACTTTTCTCGTTTCCTCTAATTCACCGCACCAAAATTTTGTCATTAGAATATTGGTTTGATCATTGTATTTAGTCGGCAACATGACTGTAGCCATATGATAAATAGAAGAGCTGCTAGGGTTGATTTACGAAGGGTGAATCTCCCTTCCTGGGATAATAAAGAGAATTTCCAGCCTTGAAGTCTTTGTTTGATATTGTCCACTATTTGCTGGAAGAAAAGGTTCCTGTCTGCTTTATCACACATGATGGAAGATCCTAGGTATTTCCCTAACTTGGCCATTAGTTTTACGCCAAAAGTACCCCCTATGAACCTTTTGAACTGGTGAGGAGTATTAGGACTAAAGTATAACTCAGACTTGCCCTATTTATAAAGTGACCAGATAATTGGCCATAAGTGTGCAAAGTTTGCTGAATATGCTGGCACCCTTGAGGAGAGGCTTTGAAAAACAGGATCAAATCATCAGCATACATGAGGTGAGTGATGGGGGTAGCTTTTCTAGAGATTTTTATGCCATGAATGAGTTGTATTCTTTCCAATTTCAACAGGATGCAGGATAAACATTGGAATAAAGGATAAACAGATTTGGTGATAGTGGATCACCTTGTCTCAATCCTCTAGTAGGGAAAAGAGGTGATGAAGCTTCTACATTAATAAGCACTCTCTGGGTTACTGTTTGTACACATTGCATGATCATTGTAATTCACAAAGAGGGGAAATCCATATGTTGGAGGACTTGATGCAGAAATTCCCAAGAGATGGTATCATAGGCATTTTTAATGTCCACTTTTAAACCTCCCCAAAATATTTTCTTTCCTTTGCATCTTCTCATAGTATGCACCATTTCAGTTGCCGACAAAATATTATCAGAAATATTGCGACCATCGATGAATGCATTTTGAAACAGAGACAACTGTACACAGAATAGGCTGCATTCTGTTAACCAAGACTTTTGGCAGTGTTTTGTATGCTACATTAGCCAAATCTGTAATCACTGAAAAAGTGTTGACTCTTCCCTTTTGAGGTTAATGCTCTAAGTATCTGATTTAATTCCTTTAGCAAATAACCCGTTTTAAAAAATGAATGAGCCATTGCCAGAAAGTCTGACTTAATAATAGGTCATGCTTTTTGTAAAATTTGGTTGGCATGTTATCTGGGCCAGGAACATTTTCAGGAGGAATACTGAACACTGCTTGTTCTATTTCCTTATCTGAAAAGGGTTGCATCAGATGCAATCTTTTATCTTCTGTAAGGATTGGTATGTCATTGTCTTTTGGTTGCTGTCCCAGATCCAAAGTGACATCAAATTTTGTAAACAACTGGGGAAAATACTGAACAGCTACGCTGTCTATGTCCTTTTGATCAGTCACCCAATGATTATTTGCTGTTTTAATTGGCCCAACTTTTTTTCTTGCTCTTTGAATGTCTACAGCTGTATGAAAATAATGAGTATTTCTGTCTCCTTTTAACATCCATAATTCCTTAGCCTTCTGGGCCCATTTAGTTGCCTCACAAATTGAGAAACTCTAGTTCTGTTCTTATCTCCTTTTCAGTTATTTGAACCATGTTAGCACTTTGATCATTCTGTAACATTTGCAGTTTTAAGTTCCATAATTTGAATTTGAGTATTTACGCTTCCAAAAGTTTGCTTATTCCATAATGAGAGTGCTTTCTGTATTCTTTTTATTTTTTGAATCAGTTTCCTGGCCATAGAACCTTTACATAGCTGAGTTCATTCATTCTGAATGGGAGCCATATATGATGGGTGAAGAAACCAGTAATGTTGAAATATAAAGTTAACTCCCTTGAATGGCATAGTTCTGTTCCTAGTCTTGTCTTCTTTTCCTGGTAATTCCTTCAGGCTCCTAGGGCCTATCCTCCAGCAAAGGAGAAAGAAGGGGCTGTGAATGCAGACTGCCATGCCTGGCTAAGTATTGGGCCCAAGTGATGGAAAAGAACCAATTCAATAGGCTTGCTAGAAACATAGATGAGAGTGCAACTGAAACCACGCAGCCTAAGTAGAAAAGCTGCAGTAATTGGAAAGAATTCCCACTGGGCATTAGTCTGATCACTCCTCTGAATATATAGCCCCATAGTTTGTCCTGGTGTCATACCGGTAGCTAGCCAGTCATAAATGATTTGCATGGCATGCTGATCACCCAAAGCTGCACTTCATTCAGATATTGGAGAAATTTCAAGATTGACATTGTTATTTTGATCTGGGATTGCTGGCAAGCCACCAGAAACAACTGATATACCACCAGGATTGACATCAATGGCACAGTTAAAACTTTGTTATCTTATTTCAACTGCTCTACTTGACTCTGCCTCCTCGATTTGAGTATCATCTGACAATCGAGCATTAGTGATAAATTCTCCACCAGTAGGCATGTGTACTGTTCTCGGAGCATATAATTGTCCTGCTTGAATGTCTTCATCAGAGGCAAATTGAACTGAAGGAGGGCTGTAGGATTGTGAAGATGATTAACCATTATTTATCTGCTTTTCAACTTCAATTATCTGATTGGCCACAGCCTGTAACTCATTTTCAGGTTGAGAAGCATTAGTATCTGGAACACGGCCATCATTAGATTCAGTTTCAGATGTAGCTAGAGTATCTTTAGAAGGAATAGAAGGGATAGGCTCCAAATTAGGAGTCAGCTGATGGATTATATTAAATCTGCTCATGTACCTCTGGTTTTGGGCTCTAAGAACTGTTGTGATTTGTTTATATGTCCAATCACACTCATCGTCATAAGTAGAGGTTGAATGGTATTAATTCTGATTCTTGCTCTGGTAAATCTGACTGTGGGAAATTAAATCTCCATTGCCTCTAAACCCTAGTACCAGTATTTTGAAAATCAGAACTAGACGATTCAATCACTAATAATATTATCCAATTTAAATTAATTTAAAAATTATTTTAACGATCAAATTAATTTGAATTAATTTGAATCAATAAGAATTAAAAAAAATTAAAAAATTGATTAGAATCTTTTTTTAAAAAAAAAAATTTGGGCAGAAATTAATGTAATTTGCATCAATCTTTAAAATAAATACAATAAAATTAGATTTTGAAGATACACAAGATTAAAAGAAAAAGTATATGACATTCCTTCATATTTTCTCAATAATTTATATCTAAGATTATTTTTTTTTTCATCATTATGTTTATATAAAACTGCATAAATTGATAAATACTTGTGGCATTAAACAATTACCAACACAAATCCCTGAAATAATGATAGCCAAAATCAATTACAAATAAAAGTAAATTCTTTTTAAAGTAATCACAAAAGGAAAAAAAAATCAAATTACAAAGAAGCTTGTTAATTAATATCATGAACCGAAGAAGATTTAAAAAACTAAAACAGTTTTATGTAGGGGTATAACCGGAACTTCAACTATCGTTGAGCTCTGCCCAAGCACGGAAAACGGAACTAACAGACCATTCCTCAGGCGGCAGATTCACTTGTCACATCCAACCATGGCGTCAGCTAACAACAACCGCCATTATCCACAGCCGCTCTCGGACTCCGACGCCGACTCCGACCAAGGCCAATCTAGCGCCGAGATCCTCCGCCATTCGGACCTATCGGATTCCATATTCAAATCCTATTTCCAATTCACCGGCCAATCTCAATCGTCGGCTACCACGGCTGATCTCTCAAAAATCCAATCTTTTCTCACGTCTTCCTCCTCCGGTGCTCTATCATGTTTGATATGCCTCGAACGCATCAGACCCTCCGATCCCACCTGGTCCTGCTCCTCCCTCTGCTTCGCTGTCTTCCACCTTTTCTGCATACAGAGCTGGGCACGCCAGGCATCCGACCTCGCTGCCGCACGTGCTGCTACGCGCCTCCCTATTACGGCGGACAAGGCCTCTGAGTCCGCGATATGGAATTGCCCCAAATGCAGGGTTGAATACTCCAAAACCGAGATTCCCAAATCCTACTTTTGCTTCTGTGGAAAATTGGAGAACCCTCCTAGTGATGATCCATGGGTTTTGCCTCATTCATGCGGTGAGGTCTGTGGTAGGCCTTTGAAGCACAATTGTGGCCACCATTGCCTGTTGCTTTGCCACCCAGGTCCATGCCCATCGTGCCCAAAACTTGTTAAAGTTCGTTGCTTTTGCGGGTCTATTGAAGATGTTCGCCGATGTGGGTTCAAGGAATATTCTTGTAACAATCCATGTTCAAAGCTTTTGGATTGTGGTGTTCACAGGTGCTCTGAGATTTGCCATGATGGTCCATGTCCGCCTTGCCGAGCCCGCGGCGTTTATAGGTGCCAATGTGGGAAGAAGAAGGAAGAGAGGGAGTGTTGTGATCGCATATTTCAATGTGATAATCCATGTGAGAAGTTGCTTAGGTGCGGAAAGCATGTTTGTGAGAAAGGGTGCCATTCAGGCGGGTGTGGCGAGTGCCCTCTTCAGGGGAAGAGATCGTGTCCATGTGGGAAGAGATTGTATGAAGGATTACCTTGTGATGCTGCAGTTCAAGTGTGCGGGGCATCCTGTGAGAAGATGCTGAATTGTGGGAAGCATAGGTGCCCAGAAAGATGCCACCGAGGACCCTGCGTTGAGACCTGCAGAGTTGTTGTCAGGAAGTCCTGCCGATGTGGGAGCTTGAAGAAAGATGTAAGTGCTAAACTTGTAATTTTATTGCATATTGATGGGTTTTGCTTTCTTACACACTTGAAAAAGTTCCTACGCACGCTTGATTTGCAAATTTTATGCAAAATTGTCAGACTTTTTGCAATATTTTTATAATTAGTTGTAATTTTTTTTCATAAAAGTTTCCAAAATTTCCCTAACTTTTTGTGTGGCTACTTTGATTGATGTAGTTGCAACTTTTTACTACTTATAACGGGCAAAGTTTGTACCAAATTACGACATTATGTGAAAAAGTGGCAAAAAGTATGAAAAGTTTTGACAAAGTTGCAAGTTCTATGAAAACTTGCAAAAGAGGGAGAGTGGACAAGAAAGCAAAACCCCATATTAATTTTGTATGTTTAGAAGGTCAAGGCAAAGTTAATTGATCTTGGAGTAGGTTCCTTGCTATCAAGATTTGTCATGTGAAAGGAAGTGTTTGAGGATGCGTGACTGTGAGAGGCACGCATGTAAACGTAAATGCTGTGATGGGGACTGCCCTCCATGCTCCGAGGTGTGTGGCTCTAGTAGAACTGTTACTTAATTTCAGCAAGAGGCTTGTAATGGCATTGAAATTCCATTGTTTATTTGTTTTTTGGATATCAGATATGTGGTCGGAGGCTTCGATGTAAGAACCATAAATGTCCTTCTCCATGCCATAGGTATTTACCATTCTCATGTTTCTGTATTTGCTAGAGGATGGCCTGTAATTAGTGAGGCAAACTAATGGAAACTTGAACGACTGTTTTGGTGGTTTGATGTTTGAAGATCAACTTCATGGTCCTCTGGAACCTAAAGTCTTATTTCTCCTTTTTATTATGCCTTCCTTACAATGAAATATTCCAAGATTTTAAACCTATATTATAAGTAAGACTAATATTTTTATTTCACTCACACTAAAATTTCAGCATTTTTAAATGGTTCATTATTTTTAAAGCTAAGTTCTTAGAGATGGCCTCATATATTGCATGGTTTTTTTTTTTTTTTTTGGTATAGAAGAAGAAATTTCTTTAGGAGAGAGGAGTATGAGATTTAAATTTGGTCCCTGTATTTTCTGTTGACTCAGTTGAGGACCTAAAATTTCACAATTGATCCAACAGATCCCTTTCTTATATTAAAAAACCTCAATTTGCATCTTGGTCAATCTCATAGATGGCTCTCATATGTATAAAGGTCATTTGGGTATAAGTTTTTAATTAAGGTGTTCCATGAGAAATTAACCACCTGATCATGATGGACTAAATGAGAAGAGATTAGATTGACTCTCTTGTTTTGTAAAACTTGAGGTTCATCTTCAATCCGATAAAAATCATAGGGACCAAGTTGGAAACTGATGCATGATAGAAATTTAATGTGTAACATATGAAGTCTGAAGCATAAGACAGAGGCAAAATATGCTGATAGCCACTTTTGTTCTTGCAGAGGTGCCTGTGCTCCTTGTCCAATAATGGTGACAATCTCTTGTGCATGTGGAGAGACACACTTTGAGGTCTGGGTTTATATCTAAGTAGGGCCAGGATTTTAACCTTTATTACATTAAATTTAATTCCTCAATTGTGGTTGCTTGTGAATATCAGGTTTTAAATTTTGGTGTGTCATTTGGTGATCTGATTCTTAAAAGTTCACATTCTAAATGCTGGCCACTTCTGTGAAAAAAACACCATGACATTGTTGTCCTTAGAAATTGATTGGTGTCGATGTTGGGTTATTAGTTCTTTTGCATAGTACTAACACATTTATATGCCTGCCAATCTAAGTGGAACAATGTCTTTCAAATATTTTGTGGTGAGTGAGGAAAGTCAATGCACCATATCAACTCAAGGAGGGATATTATTGTTATTCCAAATACTTGATGCAATCTTCCCATATGTTTATTATCTGGGATGCTTGCAGTTTTAAAGGGTGTTTCATCATATATGTCGAGATAATCATGGAATACGCAAATTGCTGCTGTTATTTTATGATTTTGGAAGATGTTGATCTTTTCCCTTATTACTCTTGCTAGTTGTTTGTTATTACTTATTACCTGCTCGTGCATGAACACTTGGTCCTAATTTTATATTTAAATAAAAGATGCCATGAACTAATGCTAACCCTTATTCAAACCATCTGTACCTGGTGGTCAATTTTATGCTAGGTTCCTTGTGGTACTGAGATGAATCAAAAGCCACCTAAATGTCCAAAACTATGTCACATTACTCCTTTGTGCAGGCATGCATCAATATGCAAGGTACCATTGGTTACTACTTTTTTTGCTGTAGCTATTTGCTTGTACAAGCGGAGATTTATTTGAACATTATATACTTGTATTAAAGTCCTAAAAAAAACACGTGGATATGAAGCTTAGTGGGGCCCTAATCTATTGTCTCTTTCTCTACAGATGTCAATTTTGTATCTTCACTAGGAACCCATCCCTTCCCAATCCCAATGAGTTCTGTTTATCAAACCCTATTGAAATTTGAGATTGTTTAATTCAAATGTTTACAACATGAAGTGTGGGTTAAATCCTTGAGTTGTCATTAGCTGATTATACTATTAATATATAATTTTTTTTGATAGAATATACTATTAATATATAATTAAATAGCATTGTGTGTAAAGCGTACAAACATATGGGAAAATACATGAGAGTATTAACATTTGACTCTCATGAACTTATTAAGACGGGAGATATAAATTATAAGTTTATAACTTATTTCAAAGAGTTCATTTATCAACATCATGAATTTTCTTCTATATTGCATACAGTCAATTTTGAAAATGATTTATTAAATATTATAATGAAATTCTTATTGATAAAACAAAAAAGAAAAGAAAAGAAAATTTTTCTTGTAAATCTAACAGCCCTTCCTATGTCAGATTTTCCTGATCTCAGTGACTAGAAAATGTCTGTAGATTCTGTCACCATACCGGCATATTCTGTAAATTCTTATTCACAAAAAGTATATGTTACATATTAACAGTATATCTTGATTTTCATATTATTAACAATTATATAATTATTTGTCTAGCCACACAAATGCCATTATGGAGCCTGCCCTCCTTGTCGTCTACTTTGTGAAGAAGAGTATCCATGTGGCCACACGTGCAAATTAAGGTTTGAAATATTTCTTCTCTATAAATTTAGGATTTATTTTCATTTGCTTTATTTCATCTCGAAGGCATGGAAAATTTCAATTTTGAAGCAATAGATTGAAGTAATAAAGAGAGCTTGAAGTAATAAAGAGTTTCGAGCATGCAGACATGAATAGAAGGTTCAAATTGGGAGTTATAATAGTAGTTCTGTTCGGTGTTGGTTGATAATTTAGCATGGTATAATTGAACCCCGTGGCACCATTCATTGCATCTGTAGTCAAATGTCTTTACTTTGATTTGACACTGTTCTTCTCTTTTCTATGTTAAGGTGTCATGGTGCTAAACCTCCTCCTAACCCTGAGTTTACACTGAAACCAAAGAAAAAGAAGACATTACAACAGAGTGAATGTGTTCCTGGCACTCCATGCCCTCCTTGCCCAGAACTTGAGTGGAGATCATGTGTTGGCCAACACATTGGAGCAGAGAGAATGGTTTGATTTGCTTAGTCTTGAAGACTGTATATGAACAGTTTGTTTAGATGATTATGTTCAAATGCTATTTGTTTCACTTTAGCGCTTAAGATGAAACTGCTTTTGTTGCCTATCCTATCAGATGGTCTGCTCTGATAAATCACGTTTCAGCTGTGAAAATTTGTGTGGGAATCCTCTACAATGTGGTAATCATTATTGTACTAAAACCTGTCATGCCCTGGACAGCCAGTCTTCCATACAAAGAAGCGAACCTTGTGAAGATTGTCATCTTCCATGCCAAAAGGTTTTGAACTTTCCATCTTATTTTGTGGTTTCCACTGTGCTGATTTCTTTCTGATTATTTCATTTTTATGTGTTCTCCAACTATTCGCATAGGTTTTTACTAAGGTGATGTTTTTCTTCTGTCTTGCTATCTCAAAGTTCAGAATTCTCTCTTTACTTTCTACAGCCAGAAATGATAATTTTCCTTCATGTGTGAACTCCATTGATCAGGAAAGAGAGCCTACCTGTCCACATCCGTGCCCTCGGAGATGCCATCCTGGAGACTGCCCTCTATGCAAAGTGCTGATAAAACGCTCATGTCATTGTGGCTCAATGGTTCATGTATTTGAGTGCATATACTATAACAGCTTGTCTGTAAAGGGTCAAGAGACTGCTCGTTCTTGTGGTGGGCCTTGCCATAGGTAATTTACATACTGCAACAGGCCAACAGCTTTATCTTTTCCTTCTAGTTTAGTATTTGAAACCAAGAGTTTTTGCTTAAAACTAGTTGTGAGATACTTCTGCTGCCCCTTCCTTTCTTCTTGTTCCTCCCTCTCTGGATTGTATTAAAAGTTGAATGGCAACTTATTGGTGACATTTGTGTTGCAGGAAGTTGCCAAATTGTTCACACCTATGCCCAGCGATGTGTCATCCTGGTGAATGCCCACATCCTGAGAAATGCTGTAAAAAGGTACTGAAATAAAACTGTTATAACTACCTTTGGTTTCTGTGAGAAGTTGCTGAAATGCTTTAATTAGATGCAATGATGTTTGTCTGGTCTAGTTCATTTGTATTCTGTTCTTAGATATGGGAACCAAACTCTTGAGAAAATAATTAGGGTTTAGAGAGGGAAGAAGTAGAGAGGCGCTAAAGAGAATTAGAAGAGAACACTGATATATTATAGAATCAATAAACAACTGAGTTACAGAGGACTTAACTCTGCTCTATTTATATAAAGCTCCTACCCTTAACTTCAAGTGCACTACAAGTAAGCTCATAACATAATCTAAGTGCATAATATAACCTAATAACCTAATTACTAATATTAATTTCTGACATTCCCCCTCAAATTGAAGCTTACAAAGCTTAAGCTTGTTACATAAATTTTAACTAAAAAAATAAAAATAAAGAAAAATTGACCTTCAAACTCCAAGAACAACTTGCAAAAAATACAGCATGCGGATAACTCCCCTTGAACGCAAACACTTGATACCAAAACCTTCGCAAACACAACTCCCAGAAGTCTTCAGCCAACTACCCCCTGATTGCTTCCTCAACCTTCTTTTAGTTGTTCTCCTTGACACAAATAACACAGCTTCTAGAAGTCTTCTACTATCTTCGCTTGAGCTGCTCTCTCAACTTCCTAGTTGGTCCTCAAAATCACAAACACCTATGGTTGGAATTACATCAAAGCCACCATTATTATCACAAATCATGTTGCTCTCAAGTTGTATTCATTGAAGTCAATTCCAAGACATCAAAGCAAATCATGCAGCCAAATTAAGTGGTCCAAACTATTTCATATTGAGGGTAATCTCACCAAATTAAACCTGTGCAAACACAAGTTATGCTAAACAGTGCTTTAAATCACATGAAGACACTAAAATTCGCCAACCAATGCTTAAAATACATGAAGACACCAAAACTCACCAAACAGTGCTATAAATCACATGAAAACACTAAAAATCATAAGTCACCAAACAGTACTCTAAAAGAAGACACCAAAATACATGCATAGTACCAAAATGCACTCCTCCATCACAATTATTCCAACAACAAAATTGCAAGACCCAAAGCTACACTCAACACCTTTTTGACACCGAAACCATTGCCACTGGAAAAGCTACTTCTCCTAGCATTTCACCAAGTCGCATCTCCACCAACCTAAAAATGAACTCTAGTGGACTGTACAACAAATTCCAATGTCAACACACCAGAAAACACAAAAACCACAAAATGCAACGTCCTTGCCCTTGAAGTAAAAACACTTCACCATGACAGCAAAACTTCACAAATTGAATATTCACCAAAACAACTACAATCAACTACCCTTGAGAGGCACAACAAGGGCACAACCAAACCATAGAACATTCATGGTGAAAACACCAAAATATAGAACTGCCCCGGTCTGAATTAGCATCAAATCGTTCTCCAAACAGCAACAAATCACCAAACACAAACCAAAGCTATTTAAACCACAACGACCCACTAAATTGAACTAAACACCTTTCAACAGAACCTCACCAAAGAATGAATGTAGTAACCGCAAAGAAATCATGAAAATTGGAGCAAAAATTACTCCCATACCACCAGAACAACTACACTGATCTGGTTAGATTCTCACATTTGCCAAACGTCACCAACAATTAACAAGATCAACTAAAACCCAACAACCATCCGCCAAAACCGACAAAACTGTGCTTTAGTGAAGGGATTGAATTCTCCACGATGAACCAACACCACCAAATCAGAAAGGAAGACTCAGAAGATGCCGGAAATGCTGTAGCCAGAGGCATGGTGCTGGAAACCTTCTCACACGCCACCAGACGCTTCTGCAATTGGTTCTCACACACCATGACAAAACCTGTGTATGTGCCTCACGCGCCACCCAGAAAAGATCACCGGTCTCTGATATGCTCTCTGGCCAAAACCACCGTGCCATAGGTCGCCCAGAAATCACCACCAATATTGTTTGTAGAAGCACCAACCAACAACCATGAGATTCGCACCATGCGTTGGACAAAAATCAACATCTCCAATTATTGCTATCACCAGAAAACCTCACTGCAACCAGCTGCAATCGCCGTACCTCACCGGAATGATGATCACCTGGTCTTCACAAAGTTGCGGCTGCTCATGGTTGCTTGCCTCTTTCTAGGTTAAAAGAGGCGATCTTTTCTCATAATATTACCTTTTTTCTTTTTTTCTTTTTTTTTTTACCAATATTCAAATACTTGACTTCAAAATAAGAGACTAAAAACCTACAAACATCTATAGAACGGTAACTTTAACAGCTTTTTTTTTATTATTTTATAAGATCAAATAACTCACAATAACAAAACATGAATAGACCTAATTTGTACGAAAATTACAAAAGCAATTCAATCCCATATGAAGTTGTTGGAAGCAGTATAACTTATCAGGTCTCAAGGCAGATGATACCGCTCTGATACTATGTTAAAAAAATAATTAGGGTTTAGAGAGAGAAGAAGTCAAGAGATGTTAAAGAGAATTAGGAGAGAACACTGATACAGTTTAGAATCAATAGACGACTGAATTACATAAGACTTAGTGCTCTATTTATAGAATTCCTACCCTTTATTCTTAACTTTGGATGCATTACAAGTAAGTCCATAATATAACTTAATAACTTAATTATTAATATTACTTTTTAACACAAACTAACCAGTGCACCACTATGCTGCCTTTTTTTTTTTTTCCCTGATTGCCTGTCTCCAAATTCTTCCTTCTCAAGGTCACCGTTCGTTGCAAATGCCAAACATTGAAAAAAGAGTGGTTGTGTCAAGATGTTCAAGCAGCCTATCAACGTGCTGGTTCCCATCCAAGGGACATATCAAAAAATCAATTTGGAATTGGACTTATTCCTTGCAATTCTGACTGTAAGAGTAAAGTGCAGGCTGTTGAGTCAGAGCTACATTTACGTAAATCTAGAGTTATGGAGGTAACAAAGCTCCTACAAGAAATTTCTGCATACAGTCAAATTCTTCTGCTTGTCTTTGCTTTGTTCTTCTCATTCATCATCAGTCATCACTATAAACTTGTGTTGCAACTGTGAATATTTAGCTCTTGAAAAAGTTTCTCTGTCATTATCGGAACTGTAGAATTTCAGAAAGTTATAGTTGTTTGACAAATTACTAGTAAAAAAATAAACAAGTGACTACTTATCAAAGCAATATGAAGTTATGTATGGAGACTGCAAAATAGTCTTGTAAAGTTTGACAGTTACAGAATCTGTGCAAGTGCCCTTGCCCCACTTATCTCATGATAAGGAAGTATGAAGCAGTGATGGATGTATGATAAATACTGCTGCCTGATGAGAAGCAGATATTAATATCTAGTACTCTGTTCAATCACAATCTGCTGTTGAAATCTGATAGCTACTCTATGGGAGCAAATTATAACTGAGAACAAGACATTCCATAATTTTTTTTTTAGATTGCAATACAGTTTAGTGATTACCTTATTCCAATGGTGAGGCAGCTTTAAATTTCCTTTGTATCAACATCTTACACAAACTGGGGCTGTATGCTTCATGCTATTATTGAGGTGTTCTTACTCTCGAGTATAACTATTGAAGGAAAAAGAACCAGAAACAGAAAAAGCAGTTCCAAAGCGGCGAAAAAGGAGAGAACGCATACAAGAATCAAGGCAAACAACAAAACTGCAGGTATATTAATTCTCTGAAGATTTCTTATTCCCCATTTAAGTATTTCTCATCTTTCTTACTAGAGTCTTCCTTCTTCTGTAAATAATAATAAATTTTCTAGCCTAAAAAACTTCTTCTTTCTTTGCTGACGATCTATGATTGCAATCGTTGAACAGAAAATTGTTTCCTTTACGAAGCAGCTACTTCTCTTTGTTGTTCTTTTCATGGCTTTTCTTGCTGCAACATACTATGGCTACAAGGGTCTTCTATGGCTTTCTGATTGGATGAATGACGTTGACGAGCAAAGACAAATCAGACATCCTCGATCTCGGATCTCATAATTTTGTTGCAAGTGTCCTTATTTCTAATAATCAGTCAGGATGTAGCGCAATAATCTCCTATATGCATCAGATGCCTCACATACATGCTTTTTTCCTTGACAAGGAAATTGTCACCCAACAGACGTGGTCAGAGGTTTTACTTGATGGGCATTTTTTGGTATGTTAATTGGCCTGGTAACATGAGATATGTTCATTGATTGCACCAACTTGGACATCAGTGTAATCCTTAGTACTGACCTGATCACTTGTATTCTGATTTTTGAAGGACTTGCTATGCAGCTTATCATAGAGGTTTCCTTACATAGTTTGATTCTGATATGCCTTGCATTTCTTTTGAGCATTATGGAGATGGAAAATCTTTACAAATCACCGCTAGAAGATGCCATTATAGTTGGTTAGAAATGGAGCAGCAAAAATCATATCCTTTATCAGTTTGGTTCTACCCTGGCTTCTGCCTGAGTGGTACTCTACTCAGAACCCCATTTACAGGTTGAGTTAAAAGGTGATTTTATAAAAAGTTTGATTTTATGAAAGTTAAAGTGTTTTAACCATATAATTATTTATTTATTTTGAGATTCTAATGTAAGAAATATAAGTTTTAGTATAAAAAAGCATTATTACAATAATAATATATTCCATTTATTAAGAGGTCGAGCTCTTCATAATATTATTTTTCAATCTAAACATTATGGAAGGCTACATGTGTCTTTTCAGTTTATGATATGCCCCACCAAAATGCATAATTTCGAAGAGAGGGGGGGGGGGGGGGGGGGAGGGGGCTATCCCCCCCCCGGCTCCCTTTTCTTATCCAACGTTTGAAAAC
>JANHAO010016001.1:0-14573 GCA_026873985.1 Saraca asoca | reverse complement strand
TAATAATTGAATTGCCTTTAAAATGTAATACAATGTATGCAAAAATAATCATCTTATGATTGGCTTCTAGGGCATACACCAATAGAAGCCATAGTCATATTCTAGAAAGTGTGGCCACAACAAAGAGTTAAGACATCTTGCACGATGACACATCTTTTGTGATGTGTTGAGTGAACAAATATTATTAGAGGAGCCCAAAATAGTGTCAGAGGGCATAAATTTTACTTAGAGAAGCAAACCCAAAGGGGATAGAAATGATCCATAAGGGATCCATTGTGCACTTTCTGTGGATGTAATGAGCGAGCTACAACATCAATCCATGAGATTCGAGATAAGATGCTATAGGAGTTAGTACATCATAGTCACATGACAAGTGGCAATGATACCCATGTAGTGAGCTAGAGCTACGTAGTTGCTTAATAGAGTAGAGATAATGACCTTAAGGAGTAGTGAACTAGCATTACATAGTTACAAGACAAACTTTGCAGCAATGACCATAGGATTCATAATTACTTGTGCACAGGCAAAGTAAAACTCAAGCTCGAGTGAAGGATACTTAATGTTTAACCCCTATCAAAGTCATTGATATGGGGGAGCCATCATGAGGATGTGCTCAAAGAAGAAGTCTTTAGAGGATGTCACCCGAGAAATGCCGAGAGAGAGAGCACTAATCATCGAAGAAATTACTATGAGGGGAATAATACTACTGAGTGGCTATAAGGGTAGCAAGAGATGAGCTAGTATTAACTTTGAAGGTATAGCACTTGAGCGTACAAACCTAGGAGGGGTTGTGAGGACCATGTGCTAGATAGCATTGACTACAGAAAAGACTATGATGGTAAAGAGATACCACAAGGGTGTCAATTCATAGAGGGTCAGGAGGATCCGATCAAGTGTGAAAGTATACTGGATAGTTCAAACCCAATGCAAGTAGACTTTTAAGCATGGTAAAGGATTTGCAAGTAGGTCATGTTTTGTAAGCAAGGTATGGGACTTGCAAGTAAGCCATGTTTTATGAGTAAGGTATGGGACTTATATGCAAATAAGATATGAGACTTACATCTCTCACATCGGTGGTATGGGACATTAGATGTGGGGTTATCTATCAATAGATGTCTAAAATACCAAGTAAGTGCACAAGCTATGAAGGTAGCTTACACTTGAGCTAGAGAGGTAGTGAGTCAAATCAAGACCTATAAAACTAGTGTGTTGAATCAAGAGTTATGTGGGGACAGTGTGCATGCAAGCTGTAAAAGTAGTAAGGCAAGAATAAGTTGCAGAGCCAATAACCCAAATGCTATAGGGGTAGTAGGATAGATGAAATTGAAAGGTGATAGAGTCACGAGAGCTATGGAGATGGTGACATGTGAGTTTGTGTCAGGACAATGAAGCTAAGCCTATAGAGGAAGAACACAAATTTGCAAAGGCAACAAAGCCTAAGACATTAAAGTTGTGGAGGCAACTACCCAAAGTTATGGGGGAAGCAAATTTGCAATGGTGCGAGTTCAAGGAGACAACACTAAAAGGAAGCCTAGGGAGGAGTTGAGAAGTGGTAGACTGATGATAATCCTGAAAGCTATGTTAGGTTAAAGGTGTCATTCATCAAAACCTCTCAAATGATGTTAGTTCAAAGAGACAAGCAGAGTGGTCGAGGAAGTAGTTTAAGTAGAACAGGCTAAAGATCCACATGAAGATTTGAGATGATAGCACTTAAGAAGTGTAAAACTGAGGCATCAATGAGGGCATTGACATTTGAAGTGGGGCAAAATGTCACAGGTTGGCCTTGTGAACCAATTTAGCAGGCAAATGTGCTCGACTTTGGATGAAACTTAGCATAAAAATCAAGCATGAAGAGAAAATCTTATGGTGCATTTGGAAGCAAATGCACTTGTAAATTATTTTCTAAATTTTTCCCATTTTGGGGCTATTTGTATCTTTTTAGCATTGATCATTTGTTCAGTATAAGTAAGAAAGTATATGATTGCGATCCTTGGATTTTTATCCTTGCATGCATATTAGATAACACATTAGAATTCTTAGGGGCCAGGAGAAAAGTCCTTAAGTCAATTTGGAAAAAGTATGTTTACTCCTGCCAATAGGACTTTTGCTTAGATTGCTCTTTAAAAGGGGCACACCTGGTGATCAGCTAGATACTATGACTTGGGCTAGAGATCAAAGTATGAAACTTAGAGATACTCCTCATACACACTCAAAACTAAGTACTAAGGCATATATTAATAAAATAGAGTTGTCCATCTCTTTATTTTAAAGAGCCCCTTGTCGATATGTACTAGAGGCTTCCTGTGTGGCACATTCTTTGAGACTCAATATGCACTAATGCTTTAACTGCACACTCATGGATAGCATCATGTGGCATGTAGTTTTGGCCAGAAAGCTACTAGCGTATGACAAATGTGCATGTACGAAGTCTTCACATGTCCAATTTAAAACCTTTAGTACTGGTAGGTGTGTAGGGCTTCAAATCTCACATGGATTGCTTTGAATCACAATGTGTGTCTGTGTAAAGAATGTTTGGTAAGATTTAATTAACTCATATTTGGTTTCTTATTTTTTACATAAAACTAATACATCATTATTTTATAAAAAAATTAAATCATTCATATTTTTTGTTAGCCTACCTAATAATGTCATTGTGATAAATTCAATGATCAAAATTACTGTGTGACTCATTTATCTTGAAAAACATGCTATTGACATTTCTTTTAGCTAATTTTGATGTTTTTCTTTAAAATATTATAAATAAAGTCCTATAGCCTAATTTTAGACATGAAATCTCATTTTTCAACAAATAACTGAGATAAAGGATCTAGCTAGCCAACCATGTGTTAATCATGTCACAATGACAAGATAAAATAAATTCTTATAATAACTTTTTCCTTTTATTGTCCTGGGTTTTAATCCAAAATGTTATGTGTGCAAGTTAAAGTGTACATGTTAAGTGATTTGTCATTCTTGCTATCATAAAACAAAAAAAAAATCTAATAAGTCTTTACAGCACGGGAAGTTCCCAGTTTCACATAGGTTGCTCCAAATAGTCTATACATATGTCTATATAGGAAAGTTTCAATAAAATCTTGTTAACACATGATTTATGCAAAGTTTTAATAAAATCTTATTAACACATGATTTATGCTCCATTTTTTTTGTCAGAAGACATTTTCTATGGGAAAATCTTATTTACTTATTGTGAGGGAGAGGGGTTCAAAGGGTTTAGAGGTATAAGTATAATAACAGAACTAGTTTGTGAAGATGGTTGTTATGTGTTAAGGAATAGGCACCTTTAACAAGGATTGCTGAGCAGGGTAAAAGGAACAGAGGATTAGAAGGTCCTAATGCGGGGTCTACACTTTGGGTTTGGTGTGTTTGATGGATGAGTAGATTTGCATACTATAGATATCTAGGCTAAAGTGTCCCTAATGGGTTTAGTGTATTTCTAATTTCTTTAAGGTCTCCAATGACTATTAGGTTTAGGGGGTTCAAGTATTGTAAAGATCTAGTAAATGTGGGAGTGGGAATCTTATTTATAAGGTCTTGCTCATTTATGGGAGTTAATGAGGGTAACATATGGTCCATTTATGAGGTTGGTAGCTATAGAAGATGATGGAAGGGTGTTCAAGGTGTTTTCAAGTTAATGAGAAGCTTAAGGGAAGAATCTATGGGATAACGCATTCAAGGTCATTTAAGGTTGACTAGATTGATGAGATGACTAAATTGGTGGGATATTAGGTTAGCTTTCTAGAAGGCTAGGCTTTCTGGAGGCTAAGGGTATTAGGGGAGCGATATTCTTAAGGGGAGTTAGTTGTATCTCCTTAAGGGTAGTTTAGGTGGGCTATGTGTTCCCTTGCTCACCTTTAGTCCATGTTAGTCATTATCCTAGATCAAAAATACCACTAGCTACACAATGCCTTTACACCATCCTATTGGTTTAGGATTGCATGGCGCTCCATAAGCAAGCTAGAACTGGGGCCATCTGCATGAGGGATTGAAGACCAAGAACAAGGTTTTACTCCCAAGAGCTATAGAGAAGCAAGGTCCGGCCCCCAAAGTGTGATGTAAGAGAAAGTTAATATTAATCTAGAAGCTGATAATAATAATTGGCCCAGAGACTGAGAGAGTGAGAAGTAGCTTGTAGAGATGAGCAACTAGCCTTTTGAGAGAGTGAAAAGCATCTTGTAGAGATGAGCAACTGGCCATTTTAACAATAATGTAATGAGTAGGCCATGTAGGCAAGCACAGGTGGTATCCTTAGACTCTTGAGTCAAGTAGTCATGTAGAGCAAGTAAGCTTCATGCTGATTGTTCAAGTTGTAAGTAAGGTTTGAAGGTCTAGAAGGTGGAGTCTTAGGCTTTGTGTTGGCTTCTAGGCCATAAGATAAGGTATTAAAGTCTAGGTGATTAAGGCTTGAGTTTTAGAGCCTATTATAAAACAATTATGGAGCTCAAGAGTTTGGTGCTGCCAAGAAGTCATTGGAGCTTTGTTTGAATGTTTATTCTAAGGGTTATGCCCTTTGTTAGGACCCATAAATCATTTTGGGTTGATTTGTCTTAAGCCGTGCAAATCTCCATTGGAACATTCAACCTCTAACATGATAATTGTGGTCTTAGCAAGTGGTTATCATGCACAATGGTCATGATAAGATTACAATGCTTTAAAAGTGTAACGTTGCTTTGTTTTAATGGTACAATGGTGTGATGCCTTAGTGATGTAGAGTTATGATGCCTTAATGATGATTGTAAAATAAAGTCATTATAGGACCCCTAGAAGGTCATGATGAATTATTATGATTGCACAATTTCTGCTGGTCAACCATTATAACCATTAATGTTTAATTATTATTTTTTTTCTAAAATTTCAAATGACGTAGCTTCTGACTGGCTCAATTATTTTATCCTTTAAAGGATAAAGTGATGGCATCATTTCATACAAGGAGACGTATTCCTTTTCAGGGGGTCTATGATTACCCATTTGCTCCATCACTTTAGGCATAAACAAATATTTTGAGAATCTCTAAGTACATAGTTTTTTCTTTTTTAGCTCTTTGGTATTTTGTTTATGATTTATTCTACTTCACTATTGTTTTATATCTACCATGGCTCTTCATAAAGCCCCTACTAAGATGGCTAGAAAATCCAACGGTAAGCAAGCTTTTGATGAGAGATCAGAAGATGTTTATCTTATATTGTGTTTCAATTAGATAAAGTGCCTTCTATTGCTCCTATCGATTATGGGAAACATGTGATTGAGGACATTGAGCCCCTTCTAGTGGCCAAAGAGATAATTACAGGCCAGTTATGGATTGTTTAGCTGGGCACCCCCTATTGCAGATGTAGAAATATTCTACTACTACTCAGAGAATGATGCTGACATCGGAGTCCCTGATTTCAATTGCTTCTTCCTTTTGGGTTTCTTAGCCAGAGGTAACTTTAATTTTGTAATAGTGAATTTCATTACCATGTCTCAATTTATAGAGGTTTTCAAATGTTATATAAAGAAATCATTGATAATAGTTCTTCTTGTCCTAAATTGGAGCAAACATGTATTCTTTAATTAATCCACATTTCCATAGATTTGTCCATTATGCAAAATATAGAGGATCAGATCTATTTGGTTAAGCAATGGGTTAGTTCTACCTATACTTTTTTGACTAGATAAGGGGTAAGAAGTTTTACCCTACCTTAGAAGATGTTCAATCACTTTATGGCTTGCCTCTTTTCAAAGAGAAGGCGATATCAAAGCTTGACATCTCGAATGATGTAGCAAACATAGCTAAGCGGCTTCAAAGATGTCATACCAACTCCAATGATATTTTATGGCACAGTGGTAAAAGAGAAGAAGAAGGCCAATAAATACCATTTCATTGTGAACAACTGTATCAATGAGGAGGAGGATCTCTTCTTACCAACTTTTATATCTCAATGGCTTAATACTTGTATTTGCCTGAGTCCTACTTTTAAGAGTCGTAACCTTACAATTTCCTAGTGGTTGCCTTCTTATTAGTAGGTACATGGTTTGCTTTGGCTCCCACTTGTTTGAGTGGCCTTTATATTTGTTTAGATTAGCTTTGGGGCCAAATTGCTCATTCCAACAAACAGTATGTTGTGAATAGTAATGTCAATGCAAATTTCCTTCAACTTTTTATTAATGAATGTTTTTCAAAATATGCTTCCAAGATGAGGTCTATTTTGACATCTAAATCTTATCCTTAGTCGCAAAAGTGGGGGGCAAGCTTCCCCATAATGTGATCTTGAAAAGGTCATAAATTATTTATTTGAATTTTGCTTTAGGACTTATAAGCCAATCTAAAATGGATATACAAAGATGGACTTGTTTGTTCATTGTGGTCTAGATGTTTGTTATGCCCATGTGCTATATAGGGCAGTGACAAAGCTTAGTGGATTTTGAATAAAGGTAACTTTGACCATTGGGCCTTTATTATGACTTTTTGTACCTTCTTAAGTTTCCTCCTAATGGATGGATCTTCAGTGAATAGGGGAGCCTTTTTCTTGTCTAGATACCACCCAGGTAGAGTTTGCAAACAATTTGGATATGACCAGTCAAAGTGGTTGAAATGCATGCTAGGTGATGTTGATCAAGTAAAGGCATGGGTTTTTTCTGAAGGCTTTAAAGAGATAGTTAAGAAGCAAAGGCTTACTTTCAATGCTCACTTTCCTTCTATGCAATGGAATGATGAAATTATTGAAAGTTGGAGATCCATACACATAACCTAATAACATTTGATAAATGAATTTTCAATGTTGGCCTAAGCCTTCTATCATGAAACTGGATTTGCTAGATAGTAGACCGCTCACAAGAAGGTCATTGAAGCTAAGGGTGAGAAGAAAGAGGAAGTAGCTCAGGAAAAAAGTAAAGTGAATCAAGAGAAGAGACCTAAGCAAGCAATAAACCTCAACAAGCCACTAAAGAGGGTGTCTCGTCTAAAGTAACTACACATGGGTCCACTATAAGGAAGAAGAACATCAAGTAGCCAGTGGTGTCATGAGTCTAAGCTTTTGATGGTAAGCCTTCAAGATGTCTCACTTCCAGACTTAATCCTTCTATGAAATTGGTTATTTCATGTCTTACAAATGCATCAGGAAAGCACCCATCAGATACATAAGCCTTTCCAAGCCAAAGTCCAAGCGGCCCAAGACAACTTTACTATATAATCTTCAAGGGATGGATGAATAGTATGCAAAAGATGATATCCATGATACCGTGACTATAGGTGGCATCCTGGTAGCCATCTTTCTTCAAAATGGGCAGATTATAGGGTCTTGTCCTTGGTCTAACACAAAAGCTAGGTAAGAAGGATTTAGTTGTTGCTTCAGAAATGGGAATGGCTAAGGAGATTAACACTTATTTATATTTTAAGGACATAGATAGCTTCATGTTTTCACATCATTTTAATGTCTATTATGCACACATTTTTCGTCCATTTTTCTTTCCTAGGCCCGGAGCAGGGATTAAGCCCTTAAGGGTTTAACTTCAATTATCAAACAAATGCTGACCGAAGGTGGTGATTCTTCAAGAGTTAAACATACAAGCAATGCCTAGAAACTACCTCATAGCCTAACTAGTACCACCACTATAAAGACAATAGTATCTGGCCTTTCTACCTGATATGTGCTTCTTAGAAGATTGCTTTTGTCTTTGCTTTCTATATACACTATCTAAATATACTTTTGTCCTGCTTACTTTTAGGAGAGCTTCTGACAAAATGCCAATTGTTTACAGAAGGTAATGAAGGTGAAGTAGAAGAAGAATTAGATAAATAAGATCATAGTGATAATTTTTTGAATAAGACTGATCCCTCTGGTTCACCTAAGTCAACCTTTAAGATGTTAAGACTAGTATTGTGTTGAGTTGTTGAATTCATTTTCTTACTATCTTCTTTCTATTAGGAGCGAATTAATCTTTTTTTTTTTAGTTTATGAAGAAAAAAAGGCTTCATAAAAAAGGAATAGAGAAGATGGTGTGTCAACCAAATTACTAGAAGTACAAGGTGTTATTCAATTACAAGGACAAGGGGAACTCTAGAAGTGAACCAAGAGCAAGAGCTTGTCAGCAAAAAGCAACCAATAAGGAAAGTACTTTTGTTGATCCTCTAGGTGTGAGTTAACTAGAGAAGTTACTAGGTAGTATTTCTTTTTTACCTCTCTTTGTTCTCTTTTATCTTTTCCTTCATTTTTTGAGTGATCATTTCTTTTCTTCTTTTTTTTTAAATGCCTATGGGAGGATTAAATTTGGTGTTTTAAATCAGGTGGTAATGGCTGCTTGGGGGTAAACTAATGCTAGTTAGAAAAAAGATCGAGGCAACCCTACCATTGTTATTTCTGATTCTTCTAAAAATAAATATGCTTCAATTAGGGATGATGTGTTTGGTGAAGACAAAGAAATAGAAGCAAGGCTGAGAATGGCTCAATTGAAGCTTCTGAGGCAAATTTATCTCCTCTTCTAGGCCTTTCTAAATAGATGGCTAAAGAGACAATAGAAAATTATAAAAGTTATCCTAACCATTCCTTTGCCTTTGAAACAGCAATTATAAGTGGTGACACTCTTCTTTTCTCAAGTATCCCTCACCTTTTCTAAGATTCTCAGGCGTGAAGAAGAAAATAGTGCCTAAAAAGCCATTTACCTCTCACACTTTTAATGTTTCTTTGTAGAAAGAAAGCATTACTAAAGAACACCTAGATTTCATTATGTCACAAGTTAAGTAGTACTCTCAACAACCAATTTTAGATGTTGTAACTACTCTCTTGAAAAATTTTTTTTTTAGAAGCATCCAGGTTTTATACTTCCCGATTAGGGGACTAATGCTTGGTTTGTGGCATTGGCTTATTGTACCTTAGTAGAGTTTCTTTTAGCTTGCAAATGTGCTGTAGAAGAACTCATTGAATGTATCCAAGGTCTAAATGACTTATTTATATGGCATTTTCTGAGGGCCTTAGTATGAAAGCCATTGATCTAGCAATGAAATATGTTGAAGAGAATATGATAAGATTTTTGATAGTGAGGAGAAGAAATTATGAGGAATATCACAAAGAGGTAGCATGTAGCATAAAGCTGGTTAAACAACATTGCAAAAAAGACTACGGAGAAGCTGAAGGCTAATGGGAAGGATACGCTCTAAAACTTTTTACATGAGCAGTTTTAGAACTTTTCATTTCTTAGCTTGTGATCATTTTGTAACATCATGATTTGTACTTTTGTAAGAATGTTTGCAAAGCAATGACGTATCCTATTTTTTATTATTTCTTTTCATCTCATTATGACCAATACAAATGTCTAAGGAAAATAAGCCTCTAAACAACTCATTGCTTCCATGTGACATAGTCTTCTGAGTGGGTTGTCATGCCATACCTTAGTGTTTAGGTCCCTTTGCACAAATGCCACAGGTGCAAAGAAAATGGTGTTGTATACATAATTTCTTCCTTTTATTTGTTACATTCACTAAACTAATAAGGCCCTATGTGAAAAACTTAGCAAGATTATTAGAAAGGATTTTGTTTAATGTTTTTTTGTTCCTTGAAACTCAACTGAGGGTCTTTTTGAAGAGATCATCAAACTTTGTTGACTGTGTCATTACTTTGAATTAGAAGTCTTCTTTGTGAAAAATTTTCTTCTACAAATATTTTTCCACTTCACTAATGTATCTTTATTTTAATGACTAAAAGCATTTTAGAAATTCCCCCTAGTATGCATTATTATCAAGTTATTCTTCGAGGTTTTAAACATGTCCTCCAAGTTTAAAGACTTTGGTGTGAGTCTTCATTATTATCAAGAAAAAGATATTTGAGTAAATATTTTATGAGTTCTTTTCAAGTCTATTGCTAAGCTTTGAAGAGGGCACAAAAGGCCTCCAGAGTTTTACCAACAAAGAAAGAGGATAGCCATGATTTTAGGTCCGACAAGTTGGTCCTTTTCCCTTGTTTCCATCCTTTTTTTTTTAGATTTGGCTCTAATATTGCTTTTTAGTCCTTTTTTATGCTATTTTAATGACATTTGAGTAGAAGTTTCAAGGATTTTAGATGTATTTTTTAGAATCCTCCTTATCTAATTGAAGTCATCTATAAGTTTAGAAATCTGGTCTTTTCTCATCAGTGACACAAATGCTCTGAACACTAGGGTTCCATTGGGAATGTGATTTTGGGTTCTTATGAAAGTTTGTACTCTTACCTACTTTGATTATTTCACATGACTTTTTATTTTGTTACTATGACTAGCTTTCTTTGGCTTTCTGGGTTCAAATGGTGCTTCTTCCTATGGATTTTCCCCTATTGATCATTTTATTGGGCACAGCAAGCTATTTGGATCAATGCCTCTAATTCCAAATAAATCATCTCAGGAGTTGGCCAGGAAGAGCACCCTGAGTAGGCCTATTGATGGAAACTCAAGGGGCCATTCAAGAAATCACCAAAAGCTTTTGTACATTCTGGATGGACCTATCATAAGGGCTAAGGTTAGAAGGATTGGGGAGGCTCCCCAAAGCTTATGTCAATGCATTTAGAGCAAACATGAAGTAGGTGGCTTGGTGATGATAACTTGAGGGACCAAGTTAGAGATCACCAAGAGGCTTTGCACCTTCCAATAGGACCTATGACAAGATCCAAGGCTAGAAGGATAAGGGAAGCTAATCAAGGGCTATATCACACATTATGGAACACACATAAGGAGCAAGGCCTTAGAGATTTAAGAGTTATTTACATTGAAGCCAAGCTACCCACTTAGGCCACTTGGAGTGTCTAACATGGCAGCCACTTGGAGCATCCACATGGTAGCATCATGCCTGATTATTTTTGTCATACTTAGGTGTGAAATAGGTCATTTATCATATCATTTTATAGGCTATTTTAACCTTATGTTTGATGCCATTTGGGAGGACAAAATGGCCTATTTATTGCTTGTTTTGAACCTTTGTAATAGCTTAGACTTATTTTTATTTTGGTTGGTTTGCTTAGTATTTTTGGCAAGCTTGTTTGGTACATTAATCTAACCCATTTTTAAGTAAGCAATAGCTTAGAGGGAAGGCTTGTTCCTATTAGAATTCAGATTACTCATTTTATGAAATTGAAGAGTGTTCATCTTCTTGAGAGCTTTCTCTCTTAGGGTTCTTCATGAACTTAAGATTTATCAAAGAGTTTTCCTCTTTATGGCATCAAATCCATCACTTATCACTATCCTTCAACTTCTTCTAGAGTGTGGTGTAAATATCCTTCTTTTTATTTTTCATCTTTGTTGCTGAATTGGAGAAAGTTCCACAGGCATCTCAATAAGAGATCACATCAGTTTGGTATCAAATCTTTAACTCTCCAAATTTCAAGTTTAATTTCAATTCCTATTATTGAATCCTTTCTATTTTTCTTGTTATTTTTCTGCCTTGTTTTTCATCAATTGCTTGCTGAATTTTCTTGTTGAATTAAGTCCAATTCTTGTTTCATTTATTGCCTTAATTATGCTTATGTTGCAATCCAATTTTCTCTTGGAAAATTGCTTGTTGTTTGAATGAGATTACTACAATTTTGCAGAGAATTGTGTTCTACTTGTGCACACCAAGTGTTTGATCTTAGCTTTATTTAGTTTAAATTTTTTGGCTAATTTTTTTTTCATTTCTATTTCATTTCCTAGCATTTGATGAAGATTCTACTGAAATTCTACAGAGCTTTTACTTCATGATTGCTTGCATTTCAAGTGTTTGATAATTTATTCGAGTTACCTCTATCTTAGCTTGATTTTGATTATGTTTTGTACCAAAAACATCTTCCTTTTAAGTACACTCATAGGAAAATTATCTTAGGTCAATTGTGATTGAGTAAATTGATTTTGATTGCTCAATTTATAGGTCCAAGTGCTAAAACATTTTCTAGATAGCAAGTGAATTGATTGGAAAAACAAAAGAAAGAAGAGGAAATATTAGTGGAAAAACAAAAATAAAAGAAAAGAAAAAGTGTGAAAAACAAAGGCAAAAGAGAAAAGAGCAAGTGAATGAAGAAAAGAACAAAAGAGAGAGAGAAAGCAAAAGAACAAAAAAAGAAAAGGAAAAACAAGTGTTGTCTTGAATTTTAGAAACAATGAAAAAAAATATTCTGCAACTTTGAGCTCCATTCAATCCATAATTTGAATTCATTTTTAAGTCATTTTTCCATTGTATTCAACTTGAATGTGTTTGTTTGGAATGCATGATCAATATTTTGGCTTAAAAGCCTAATTTGGAATACAATTGCTTGATATTTTTCTACAATGTTGTTGCATTTCCCCTATAACTTTTGGTTTTGCCCAAAATTTTTCTTGCTTGGCCAAAACTATCTTGTTCTTATGTTGTCCATTTCCTCTATGCTTCCTTGTTCATTCTTTACTCTTTATACTTATTGGTTCATGCTACTTTAAAATTACTTGAGTGTTGTGTGATAGTGGTTGCTTCATTTTTACAAACTTCAAGATCTTGTCTCTTTAGTTCCTATAGAACTTTAAGGAGAGAAGATAAAAGTGGTAAAAGGCAAGCACGTTTGTGAGTTTAATAGAGGGAAAATGCATAATTATGAGTGCAAACACAAATGGAGTGTCCTAAATACTTGTGAGGTGAGTGTTTTGGTGATGTCCCTATTTTGTCTAACCTTTGTTTTGTAGAATTTTATTCACTAACAATGACAGAGGGTAGTGGTACATAAACCAATGAAGTCATGTTCACCCTAAGGGTAATGCAACAACAGTTTGAGAGGGTGAATATGAAACTTAATGGTCTTTGTGAAAGAATCACAAATATGGAAAATAGAAGGCATTCTCATGAAAGAAGAACTAGAAGAATAAGTAACCAACATGTGAGTAATGAAAGGGATTGGAGAGATGAGAGATATGAAAAAAAAGCTATCCACTTCATTCTATGACATCGAAAGAAGTGAGAGGAGAAGAGATAGAAGCAATATAGGAAGAAGAAATAAAGGCCAAGAAAGGAAAGGGTGGATTCTAGCCTACATAACATTAAAATGACCAAACTATCATCTCAAGGTAAGAATGACCCAGAAGCTTATCTAGAGTGAGAAAAGAAAGTTGAATTGGTCTTTGAATGCCACAATTACTTTGAAGAAAAGAATGTGAATTTGGTGATTGTGGAGTTTACGGATTATGCCATTATTTGGTGGGATCATCTTGTTCGAAGTGGAAGAAGAAACCTTGAGAGATCTATTTCTACTTGGGATAAATGAAGACAAACATGAGGAAAAGATTTGTCCCTTCACACTACTATAAGGAGTTGTACTAAAAACTTCAAAACCTAACCCAATGATCCAAGAGTGTTGAAAAGTACCACGAAAAAAAGGAGATAACCATGATAATGGCAAATCTAATGGAGGATAAGGAGGTAACTATGGCTCAGTTCCTCCACGGATTAAACCGTGATATTGCTAATGTAGTAGAGCTACAACACTATGTGGAATTAGAGGATGTGGTACACATGGCCATGAAGGTGGAAAGACAACTTAAAAGAAAGACTTCTTCCAAGTTTATTCATCAATCTAGCTCCTCTTGGAAGTTTAATTGGGACAAGAAACATGAGCAAAGGGATGTTAAGGCCTTCAAGAAGCCCACAGTTGAAACTTCTTCAAGGATTGAAGAAGAAGGCAAAGTCAAGTTGGAAGCGCCACAAAAACAAAGAAACATTAAGTGTTTTAAATGCTTGGGTCACAACCACTATGCCTTCGAATACCCCAATAAAAGAGTCATGATAATGAAGGGGAATGGGGTGGTTGAATTAGCTAGTGAACATGAAAGGAAAGAGTAAAAGTCCAATTCAAGTGAAGAAGAAAGCAATGAAGTAATTGAAGTTGTAGTTAAAGGATAGGCTCTAATAGTGAGAAGAGCTTTAAATGCCCAAGCTAAAGAATGGAGTGAAATATAAAGAGAAAATATTTTCCATACTAGATACCATGTGAGAGGCAAGGTATGCAACATAATTGTTGATGGGGGAGTTGTGCCAACATGGCTAGTATAATTATGGTAGAAAAATTGGCTTTGTCTACCTTAAACTATCCCATACCTTATAAGTTACAATGGTTGAATGAAAGTGGAGAGGTAAATGTGACAAAACAAGTCCTAGTGGCCTTCTCTATTGGGTAGCATCAAGATGAAGTCTTATATGATGTTGTCCCTATGCAAGCAACCCACTTGTTGCTTGGAAGGCCTTGGCAATGTGATACGCATGTAATCCATGATGGCTTCCTCGACTGGCTTAGCTTTGTGAAAGACAACAAATCCATTACTCTTGTACCCCTCATCCCAAAATAAATTTTAGAAGATCAATTAAAAAAAAAAGAAAAATAAAGAAAAGATGAGTGAAGAACAAGAAAGTAAGAGTAGGCAAAATGAATTGAAAGAAAATTCAAAATAAGAAAAAAGAAAGTAGAGTGTATTTGCTAAGGCTAGTGATATTAGGCAAGCTCTTTATTCCAATCTGTCAGGTCCCAAACAGGTAATGTAAAAACGTGATAGACAATTTACATAGCGGAATTAGCTTGGATCTTGCCCCTGTCTCGTTGGAGACGCAGTATACAATCTTTATT
>JANHAO010016000.1:0-14565 GCA_026873985.1 Saraca asoca | reverse complement strand
ATACTGCGTCTCCAATGAGATTAGGGCAAGATCCAAGCTAATTCCGCATTTAACTTTTAATCTAACTCATATTATTGGGACCTACGGGGTATTTATGATTTTGAGATAAAGTTTGAGTGGAATGGATTTGTTGATTTAATGGTTAGATTTCTGTTAAAATAGCTAAGTTTTATATATATTTAAGTTTTCAAAACATATTATGTTGAATTCCTAGGATGTGATGTGATTTTGGAAGTTATTTCTCCTATTTTTCTACTATTTTCCTATAAACCCAGATCATGCACTTCAAATCACAACTTTTGCACTCAATCCATGATCATGCTTGCAGAAATCTAGCATTTTTTTTCTTAAGATTCGAATCAAGATTTTAACTAAATTCGTGTGATTTGAATCGAACCTTCCTACTCTATTTTTTTTATTCTGATCATATTTGAATTTAGACTTTTCGAAACATTACAAGTTTTGGTGAACAAACTCCATTTATAACTAATTTTTCTTAAGTTGAATTAAATATCAAACTCGATCCTACTCATGATTCTGATTGCACTTCTAGAAATTTTCACATTTTTTTTGGCTCAATTCCACTTCTTTCTGAGATATCTCCTATTCATTTTGGCCTAATCTAATATTAATTCTAGCTAGTTCAAAAATAATAATTAAGAAAACCCAAATAAGTAGCTTGTAAGTCAATATGAATAAATCTAATAAATGTCTATACATTAATATTATTATAGTAATCCTAGTTGCTAATATAGCAATGGAACGAGAAATGTATGAATGAAATCATGATTGGATGAGAATGTTATGATATAGTTGTTGTGGATGATATTATTTAAAGTTTGATTATTTCCCATGAGATATGGGATGGTATATGGTATATAAGGAATGATGATAATAAGATTATGATGGAAATGTGTCTTATGTGATATAAATATTATGAGCATGATATTATTGATAGCTTAAATAGCTCTTATGAGACTTGAAATGTGATTGATAGGATGTGATAGGGAAAAAGAATCGGATCTTAGATTTGTGCATTCTGATATGATGAGTAGGATAAGGCTGGGATTGTGCAGGATAAGACTAGATCGAAGTAATAAGGAGATTTATTAATTTATGGATTTTGCTTTTATTTGCCTTATTATTTTATGGAATGTGAAAATGTGATATAATGATATCAAATAACATAATAAATAAGAATGGTGGCTTAAAGCCTTGAGAACTGTAATTCGGTATAATATGCTATGTATAAAGTGATAGGAAGCCATTTAGAAGCTAGTCTTTGAAACTTAACGACTTGTTTATGAGATTAGGTATGAGATATGATTACCTGGTTATGATGTTTATGCATATATGTGTTATTTTTGTTAGATAAATTCATAAGTTTGGTGCAAATTTATTTCATTGAACCCAAACTTACTTTTTTGTGGACTATATTTTTTTTCAAATTCTCAAGATATAACAACTATGTGTACCTTTAAGAAGCAAGATGAATAACAATCTAATGGAGATTACTATTGATACCTTCACCACCACGATAGATAGTCTGCTAGGCATGTTTGAGATGAGGGGTCATTATATAGTAATTCTAAATCTTACATGAGGTGGAAATCATTCAATTACAACCCCTAAACGTATTATTAATGGGGGCATTAGGATGGTTTCATCCTTGAGGGATCTATCATCTATATATTTTGCTAACCTTTTCAAATATATAAATAGCATGGCCACAGAGTCCTTAAGGACATAATTAGTCTAACCTATAATTTTGATCCTTGACAATTATAGGTTAAACTAACTTTTATTTTGCTTTGTCTTTAAAAGGATATAAGGGGTATTGTAGAAGAATGACTTATAGAGCTGGCCAGTGGAATGTATGTAAGTTTTGGAAAATTGTTGGATAACCATGAATACTATTGTTTAATAGACATGTGCCTTAATGGGCAATGTCCTTGTATATTATGTAAGCAAGAATATATCAAAGTGACTTTCTACTATATGAGTCTAATTTCTCAGCTAAATAAATAAACTTGAGTAAATTAGATTAAGGTAAATGGAAACAAGTGTGAGTGTAAATGAATAATGAAAAAAAAATCATAGACTGATGTTCATCAATTGAAAAATTGATATTCATGCCGGTTATGTGGGTTGTGACAATTTTGAAACCTCAAATTTTGTGTGTCAAACACTAATTGGTTAATTGCCTTTTAAGAACCAGTCGACCGATCGATCCACCATTGGAGACTGTGCTTGCGGTCAACTGGTCACCTTTCTAGATTTATGTTTGAGTCTAATCAAGTTAACCTTAGGGAGATATTATGAATTCTCTCCCCATAAGACAATTCATCTTCAAATTGTCTTTTTGTGAGCATTCCTTAATCTTTACGTCTTGTTCTCATCTGCTTTTTTATTATATGATTCCATGTTGCTATTGACCTTTATCCATATTCTTATCCATTATGCTTTCATTGCATTATTCTGATCCTATCTTAATTACTATATTATTCTTTATTTCCTTGATTTTCATCTTTCAGTTATTTCGTGTCGTTACTTAACATTTCTTATCCTTGATTCGTGACGATCATTTTGTTGGCTATTGCTTAACTTGATTTACATTAATTTTGTTGTTAAGCATTTAAGTCCTTTCTTTTCTTGTATTGTGCATATATTGATCCATTGGTTCTAAATTGTTTCTTGTTTTACATTCCTTTCCCTATCTTGTGTGTCTCTATCTATACCTTCCTTCTTTGTCATATGCCATTCTCTAGCTAACATGATTCTATTCTACTTTTAACATACCGTATCTTTTTATGCATACTAGCTTATACTAGATGTTTAGTCATACACATGAAATAACATTGATAACATATCATGCACATTCTAATTTGACTTTATGCAAATTCTTATATGTATCTAACATATCAAGTTTCTTAAGCATAACATTCATCTTAGCAATCATGGGTACCTTTTAGAGTACTCACATTATCTAGGTCATGTCATGCCTCATGTATGTCTTTAATCGATAAACATAAAATCTTTTAACAAGTTCAACTCTCACATTAGCTGGGTCATGTCATGGCCTATTATCATAGGGCCGGTAGTTCTTCTAGTCATATTGTGCAACTTATGATACTAACTTTTAGCTAACATACTAGCCTTCCAATCAACTTAGGCCACACTAGGATAGATAGCGGAGCAAAATAGATTTTGATCACACATACAATAAAATCCTATGCACAACATATCTATAGGCAAAATAAGTGTGTAGTCGAAACATCTACATATACATAGTCTTAAAGAATGCACCATATAAATAGCCTCTATTGTACATTAAGAGAGGACTTTTTAAATAAAGAGAGTGATAACTCTATTTTATTAATATATACCTCATTACATAGTTTTGAGCATGTAGAGGGAGTCTCTATGCCACCATACTCTAATCCCTAGCCCTATGCTACAGTGCCTATTTGGGTCACCGAATGTGCCCACCGAATGCACCCTCTAACAAGTATTCTAAGCCAAAACCATAATGATACAAGTAGACATGGTTTTTCTTTAGTTTGAAATAAGGACTTTTCTATTACTTCTGAAAGGTTCTAATATAGTATCTCATATAGACATGAAGATAAAAATACAAGGATCACAGTCATGTGCTTTTATACTCGTACTGGACAAATGATCTATTCTAGAGAGTTACAAATACCCTTAAAATAGGAAAATTATAGAAAAATAATACACAATTGCGTTTGTTCCCAAATTCACACCATAGAACCTCTTTTTCATGTTTGATTTTTTTCTATCAAATTTCATCCAAAGTCGAATATATTTTCCCATCGAACTAGTTCACAAGGCTAACTTGTGACATTCTCCCCCATTGACGTCTCAATTTGACATAGCTTCTATGAAGGTTTTCTTCTATTGAGGTTGGCTTCCTAAATCTTTATATAGGTCTTTTACTTGATCACTTAAGCTTCTCCTTTTATCACTCTATGCTTTTTTCTTTAAGCTATCATTATTCGAGAAGCTTTAATAAATGACACCTTCAACCCGCTATTGCTTTCAGGATAGTTAGCAATCTACTGCTCTCCAAGTCCTCTATTGAATTCTTCTTGGCTTTGTCTCCTTAAACTCACATCATCAAACATTTGCTTTCCTGCAATCTTTGGGTAGTTGCCTCCATAACTTTGATGCCTTAGGTTTTGTTGTTTCCACAAACTTTGATCTATCTATGTTGATTCTACTTCATTGTCCTAACGTATACTCACATATCATTATCTTCACAATTCTATGGTTCATACCTTTACAAATTCTTCTATCCCACTACCTCTGTAATATTCAGGTTGTTACCTCCACAACTTATGCTTCCCTCACTACCTATATAGCTTTTAACATATTGTCCCTGCATAGCTTTCAACTCACCACCTCTGTAGCTAAAGTGTATGCTACCTTCATAGCTAGTGTGTTTGCATGGCATTTTAGATCTATTACCAAGTATGCCGACATCCAATGTCCTATACCATTAATGTGAGAGACATAAGTTTCATGCCTTGCTCTTACTCAAATTGCATACCTTGCTAGCAAAACATGGCTTGCTTAGAAGTTCCATCTCAAACTTATAAGTTTGCTCATGTTAGGTTCAATTAATTCACTGTACTTTGTTATGCCACTTTTACACTCAATCGGATCTTCTTGAACCTCTCTGAATTGATACCCTCATGATATCTTGACCATCATAATCTTTTCAAAATTGATGTTATCTATCATTTTGGGCCTTACAACCCCTCCTAAGTTTGCGCACGTAAGTGTTATCACTTCAAATTTGATACTTGCTCATCTTCTAAGACCCTCATAGCCATTCGCTAGTATCTTGATCTTCATAGCCACTAGCTAGTATCTTGGTCCTCATAGCCATTTCTTTGATGATCAATGCCATATTTCTCGATAGCTCTTAAGCAATATCTTTCAATGTCTAAGCCCTCACATCCTCATTCAAACATATCTTCTTGATGACTTCTTCTTCAAGTGTATCTTCTTGATAACTGCTTTTTCAAGTATATCCTCTTGATCATTGCCCCACATCAATGATTTGGTAAGGGTTAAGCATTTAGTATTCTCCACTCTAGCTTAAGAATCATTTTACTTGTACAGGAGTAATTGTCAATCCTCATGGTCAATACCTCAAAGTTTGTCTTGCAACTATGTAATGCTAGCCCATTACGTCTTAAGTCATTGTTGCTATTCTGTCACACGACTATGTAACACTATCTCACTACATCATGTATCATTGCCTCTTGCCATGCTATGATGATGTGCTACCCCCTCTAGCTTCTCATCTTGAATCTTGTAGTTGAGCACTATAGCTTACTTATTACACCCATACGATTATTGTGCACAATCAATCCCTCATAGATCGACTATTTTCCCTTTGGGTTTACTCCTTCAAGTAAAATTCATGTCGTTTAACATGATTTTGCATTCCTCTAATAAGATTTTTCTAATTAACACATCTTTTTAGATGTGTCATCCTATAGAATGTGTCAACTATCTATTATGGCTACACTTTCTAGCATGACCGTTGCTTTATCTTTATATCTTTTATAGATGTGGTCAAGCTATCTTGCTAAAACCAAGACTTCTCCTATTACCAGATAAGCCGTCAGTTCACTCACCCTCTTGAGTGGTTTTACATTTCTTTGAATGCTATTATAAATGAGCACATAATTAATGTCTTGTTGCTATATAGCAAGGCCATCAACTTTTACACATGCTTGCACCTGATGCAGTATTTATGTTCCCTTGAATGCAATATCTTGCACACTAGTCCTCAAGTTACCCCTACCACTTGCTACCCTTTTGGTTAGGTCCTTAATAACACTGCTTTGTTATTTCAATGAGTGTTCCCTTCATTTATAACCCTTATATGCTTTTGACAAGCTGAATCCACCAATTGTAGCCCACCTAATCTGCTCTTTCTAGCAAAACCAAGCTTTGATATCAACTATAATGAGTCGATAACTCTTTTAGCGATATTGTTCAGTGTATAATGTCAACTCTTAGCTAACATGCCAACATTTCAATAAAAGGCACTATATAAGTAGTCATTATTGTACATCAAGAAGAGACTTTTAAATAAGGAGAGGGATAACTACATTTTATTCACATATGCCTTATTATATAGTTTTGAGTGTGTATGGGGAGTTTCTAAGCCACCATACTTTAATCTCTAGCTCATGCTATAGTGCCCACCCTAGTCACCAGACACATCCCTTAAAGAGTATTCTAACTCAAAACCTTAATAACATAAGTAGATGTACTTTTTTGAGTTGATATGTGGGCTTTTCTCCTAATTTAGAAGGATTCTAATGCTCTGTTTCATATAAACGTGAAGATAAAAATATAAAAATCATAACTATGTACTTTTCTATTCGCACTGGATGAACAATCTATGCTAAAAAGATACAAATACTCTCAAAATAGGAAAAATACAAAAAAAATAATAATACACAAGTGCATTTGCTCCCAAATTCACACTACAGGACCTTATCTTTATACTTGATCTTTATGTAAAATTTCATTCAAAACCAAGTATATTTGCCTACCAAACTGGTTCACAAAACTAACTTGTGACACTTATGTAAGTTTGTAACTAACAAACATTCAACTTGTTCTTTCATATCTTATCTCACTGGTATATCTATCAAGTTGTGAAATAAAGGTATTATAATTGATGTTCTCCTTTGAGAGTTGGCAACAAGATGACTGAACAAATATTGACCTTCATAAAACTACTTAGCATCTTTTATGCTGTTGTAATATGATGTTATGTCTTTGAAGAGATTAGGCATGTTGAAGATGATTCTACAATATTTTGGGCCATAGGACCCAATTCTAGTGTCATAGCTAAGCATGCAAGATTTTGTGGAGAAGAAGTTGAAATAGTTATTCCATATGAAGGGGCCAACTCTGGTGTCATAGCCATAGGTCCAGATTGGTATATTTTTTTATATACTTTATTAAATCCATCATAAGATATTTTTTTTAAGATAAAAAATGTCTGATAGTTGGTTAAGGTAACAATTCAAATTATTTAATACAAAACTTGAAATTGTTTGGGGTAAAATTCCAATTTCATAAAATATAGTATAATTATAAAATTGGGAAATCTATAATTGAAAATTGAGACAAAGTAAACAAATGCCCAAAATCTATAACTAAAAATTGAAACCAAAGAAACATGATTAACATGGACTACTGAAGGGTAGCTAACGAATCCATGGTACGTAACTCATAATGCAATGAAAATTCTTTATCTAAATATTTAGAAATACATAACATATGTGTGTGCACTTTAAATCAAACTGTTTCAAAAATAACATATGAAGAGAACATATAAAACTATGAAAATATTCATAAAATAAATTATTCATGCTTTAGGTAATAAGGTTAACTTGGTTAACTGCTAATGCTTTACTTTGTTCTATTCATATACTGACTTGTCTTTCCTACCTCCAGTAAGTAGGATGAGATCCCACTTGATCAAGATCCTCTAAGTTCTGTGTATCTAAAAAAAAAAAGGTGAGTACAACCAATAGGATTCAGTAAAGTGAGAGTTTCTACCTTCCTTTGGGTTGAAAACCTTTTTGGCCATAAGCTTAGTATAAAACACATATAACTATATGTATATATAGGTATTTGTATTATAAGAAATTCATGTTTTCTAGAAAATGGGATTTATTCCTCATTTATGAAAACATATCATTTCTGCATTTCAAACCTCATCACATAAGATTATACTAACATCAAGGATCATTGGCAGGAATGATGTTCTTTTGTCTTTTTGTGTCATTGTTCTTTGATTTGTCTTGTAAGACCATTTTGTTTTATGTTGTGCCTTAATGCACTCATCCCATGACTTTCTTTCATATAAGTGACTTTGTCTTATAACTCCTTGTCATATGGAAAACTATTTGTCTTGTAACCTTTTGTCATATGGGAAACCTCATGCACATCTCCTAGTGCACATGATTCATCCAATGTCTTGTCTCAGTTAACAAATACATGCATCTTTTATATTTCCATATTCTAACTATACTTATCTTACCTTTTCATATCTCAGGATAACTATTCAATAATAATTGATTAGTTAATTATTCATATATGATTAGACTTCCTTACATTTGACCTAATTTCCAAGTTACAACCCTATGCCAATCTATTAGGTAAGTCTACCCTTACAATTATTCATGTAATCTTATAAGCATTCATCTTTTAGAAATTTACTTATAAGTCCTAAGGCATTTATCTAATTCTTCTAATCTATCTTAACATACAAAATATCTTTTTGGTTATTTTTCAAAATAACTTTATACATAAAAAAAATTAGGACAATAGAAAACCACACTCACCTTAGTAGAAGAGGAATCTCTTAAACCTAACTATAGAGTTTGACTATTTTAGGCTAAAATCTTTACCTTAGGTTCACACTCTTGAAGAGAGTAAACTAAAACCCCTTTATGCTGAGCAACGCTTTCTGAGAGCTACTTAATTGAAATTAAAGGTTGTGAAAAACATTGTAAGGGCTATTCTTTATATAGGCACAAAAGGTGGTTGTCAAATGCACTGCACACGACCAGTCGACTTACTGTGTTTGTACTAACTAATCTCTACATTTTGGGTTTGGTTGACCGGTTAGTCTAGTTCCTAAAGCTTTTCATAGCCCAAGACCTTGGCACAACCTATTGTGTAGTCCTATCCTAATTTGGGTTTTAAGTTATGAAATTCCATTTCACTACCCTTTATACTAAGTGATTCACTCTAGTTTGAACCTATGTATTAGGAATGTTAGAAATTCTCTCCCTTTAGATAATTTGTCCTTGAATTGTCCATCCTATTTCCTTATGTATAGCTATAAATAGCACTTAACATATCATATATTTCATACATACCTTTTTTTATTCTTATTTTCCCTTTAACTAAATTATTTACTAAAGAAATTTGGATATTTTAAGTGCAAGGTTGATTCCAGTTCCTAGGTGACTTCTTTTTTTTTCCACTTATGTCCCATATCACCTTGACTAAAGGTACATCCTTTGATTGTAGTCATTTAATTTGTTGGTCTAAAATGGCCATAGGCTTAACCTCATTTGTCATCTTTGGTCTTAAATCATTAGGAATCTGTGGAAATACATGACCTTTGTCTAGTATATAACTCCAAAGCATTGACACATGTAAAAATGGATGAATACTATCCAACTCAGGTCGAGGATCAAAGTAATAAGCAGCTAGTCCTATATGCTTGAGTATTACATATAGACCTATATAATAGGGATTAAGTTTCCCGTGCTTTTTGAAGCACTTCAAGCCTCTCATTGGAGAAGTCTTTAGGAAGACCTGATATTCTTCCTGAAATTCCAATGATGTCTTCTTTTGTCTGTATAAGACTTTTGCTTACTTTGAGTTGTTAGTTGTTGTTCTTGTATGACCTGAACCTTTTCTAGGGCATTGTAAACTAATTTTGGTCCTATAATAGCATTTTCTCCTTTTTCTTCCATAAAGGACTTTGAATAGTACCATCTGAATATTGGTTTGGAAACTATTGTTATACATGAACTCTACTAATGACAATTGTTTCATTCAGTTCCTAGAAAATTTCGAAACACATGCTCTTAACATATCCTCTAGGATATGAATAGTTCATTTAGACCATCTATTTGTCTAAAGGTGAAATGTAGTACTGAAATTGAGTTATATACCCAAGGACCCTTGAAATATTTGCAAAAAAATGTGGCATAAACTGTATCCCTTTATCCTAAATGATTGACGTAGGTACTCCATGTAATGAGACTATCTCATTTAGAAAAAGCTTAGCATACTATTCTACATTGTACATGTCTTGATTGGAAGAAAATGGGTAGTCTTAGTCAATCAATCAACTATGACCTAAACCAAATCATGTCCTTTAGTGGACTTAAGGAGACCCATGACAAAGTCCATCATTATGCTATCCCATTTCCACTCCAAAATCTCAATATTCTACAGTAACTCTATTGGCTTCTAATGTTCTACCTTTACTTGCTAACAAGTAAAGCATTTAAGCATAGATCCCGTGATATCCTTCTTCATACCTTCCTACTAATGAAATTGTCTAAGATTTTTATACATCTTAGTAGCTCTTGAGTGCACAGTGTATGAAGATGTGTGGCTTATTCTTATCTAACTCCTTTTTTAATCCCATGATCTCCAAAACCTACAATTAATCTTGATTCTAGTTTCTAGCTTCTACTTAGCCCTTTCTTATAACTTAAATGCCTTAGGGTCTGAAGACTGAGGAGCCTTAATCTACTCCATCAAAGGTGAACATACTCACACACTAGTTAGTAGGGCTCCTGATTCACATATTTCTAATCACACCTCATTCCCTTCTAACTTCTGCATGTCTTTTATCTCTTTTTCCCAGGCTTATGTGAGCTAGACTTCCCACCAATTTATAGCTAAGAGCATCAACCAAAACGTTAGCCTTTTTAGGGTGGTATTGAATATCATTGTCATAATCATTTACCAGTTCCATCCATCATCTCAGTCTCAAGTTGAGGTCTTTCTATTCAAAGATGTACTTGAGACTCTTGTAATCTATTGATTAACACAATTTACACTTATTTTATATCCCTTCTATACTTAGTCTTTTATCATATTTATGTGCTTAATTGGATACTTGTAAATGATTTTATCATTTGCTTAGTTTTTGTGCTTAATTGAATTAATTCTATAAATTGACATTATTTCAGGTTTTTAAGTGTATCTTAAGTTCTAGACTTCGGTATTCTTTTCATTGATGATGAGTTTATTTAGGTCTTGAGTAGGTTGTAATTGACTTTGATGGTTGCATAGTATGATCCGATAAATTGTCTTATCTCTTTATTCTTGAATTTGATTAGCATAATGATGGAGTTTGAAATATTTGTAGATTAATTTTAGTAGACATATAGCCTATGAGATTTTGAGTCATTCTTCATCATTTTTATTAGGTTCCTCTTCTTTCTGGTGTGTAATTTTGTTTTATGAAATTGTTGCTCTAGAACTTACTTTGGAAAGCTAGTTCTTGTGTGATTCTTATGTCTTTGCAAAACTAAGAGAAAGATCTAAATTTTCTTAAAGAGTCCTAGCCCAGTTCAGTTGTTTTGAAGGTCAAATAAAGCTAAGATCCATTCTCACAATTTCATGAAGGGCTTGAGGTTAAACTACATGGTTTTCACTAAGTTACAAGATTATGGACTTAAGTGTTAAATTTTGTTATAGGTTGGACTACTCTGAAAAATTGTTTTGATTTTTTACCTAAACTTGATCTAGGAATCATATTTTTATACAAGGTTAAATCCATTAGACTCCTTATAGTCAAAGCAACATTTCATATGAAGGAACCCATATCCAATTAAGCCTTTTTCTAACCCTAATAGTAGTCTAAGTAGAGTTAGTGTAGTAAGCCCCTATAAAAGCTCAGTTGAACAACAATTATAATAACTTTTAGATCATTTCATTTTTTCTCTACTTGTGTGAAGAGAAGAATCTCTGCCAGGGCAAGAACTCTAGTCGTAATTAGGTTTTCTCTTTTTCTTTATTTTTGCTTTTATTTTTACATTAATGTACAGCTAAACTTCCATTTTAACCTAAAGGAAATTTTGCATCAATTCTTTTGTTAATTGTGAGACTTGCTTTTATTGTTAATTTATTCCCAATTTGATTCTCTATTTTCATGCTAATAATTGCTCTAGATGATTAGTTAATATGACCCATTAATTAATTGCTCATTATGATTTACTGTTAGCTGAATTTTCATAAGCAATGTTTTTGTTTATAACCGTTTGGTTGTAGTAGCAATAGTTTGGGGTAAATTAATTGGTTTGCTATCAGGGTAAATTAGTTAATTAGTCTTGGTATTTTCAAATCTTAATGCTATCAATAAATTGATTGAGGTGTTAGGTTTCAACTAATTTAGCAATAAAGCTTAATCAAGTGCTAGGCTTGGTTGACTAATTTAGAAAAATTGACAAGAATTAATTAGGTGGTGGCTTAATTTGTTTCCTAGGCAAGCGATCAATGAGGGAATGAAAGGCTTTTATTAATGATTAGTCATAGAATTTATTGCAAGAGTCCCTTAGATTGAATTTTTTCTATTTCCCTTTTTATTGCTTTTGTTTGGCTTATGCTATTACTATTAGTTTAATTCCTATTTCTAATAGTTAATATCTAACCCCCCCATTTCCTACTATAAACACATTGAAATAAATTACCGGTCTTTGATGTTCGACTTGGACTCACCCCAGCTATAAGCTTAGGTAGTTTAGCTTTACCTCTGTTTGTCTTAACAACAATCATCTATGAAAATCTTGAATTCTCCCTGTACAAGTAATGTCTCCATAGCTTCAACGTGAAGACTGCTACCACCATTTCTAAGTCATGTGTCAGGTAATTTTTCTCATGTACTTTTAGTTGTCATGACCTATAGACTATCATCTTTCCATCTTGCATAACTCTCAATGCATCAAGTACACCGTAATCTACCTATTTTAGATGGTAGGGTTAAAATCGGGGTTGAGGTAAGGCACTCCTTAAGTTTTCCAAAGTTCTCTTGATATTTGTCCATCCATTCAAACTTGACTCCTTTCTGGGTCATCTGGGTTAAAGGTGCTGCTAGGCAACAAAAGTCCTAACAAAACTTTTGTAATACCCTACTAAACCCATGAAGATTCTAATCTCTGTGACCACAGTTGGTCTTGGCCAATTTTGCACTACCTCAATCTTTTGAGGTTCTATACTGATACTATTCTTTGAAATTAAATACCCCCAAAATGATACACTTTGAATCCAAAAGTCACACTTAGAGAATTTAGTATACAACTGATGCCTTCTTAAAGTTTGGAGAACTATTCTTAAGTGTTGGGCATGCTCCTTTTCACTTTCCAAGTAAATAAGGATGTCATCTATAAAGACAATGACAAATCAATTGAGGAATGACCTAAAGACTAGATTCATCAAATCCATGAAAGCTACTAGTGCATTTCTTAACTCAAAAGATATGACTAAGAACTCATAATGTCCATAACTAGTCTTAAAGGTTGTCTTCGATATAGTCTCATATCGAATTTTTAATTAATGGTACCCTAGAAGAAGATCCACCTAAAAAAAGCACTTGGCATATTGGAGTTTGTTGAACAGGTCATCGATATTTGGTAATGGGTACTTATTCTTAATGGTTACCTTGTTCAGCTGGTAGTAGTTTATACATAGTCACATCAATCCATTTTTCTTCTTGAAAAATAGGATCAGAGCATCCCAAGGTGACATACATGGTCAAATATTACCCTGATCCACTAAATCCTATAGTTGAAATTTCAATTCCTTTTATTCTGTTAATGCCATCTTATAAGGAGGTATAGAAATAGGCTATGTTCTGAACACCAAGTCAATCTCAATCTTTATGTCTTTGTCTGTTGATAACCCCGGTATTTCGTCTAGAAACACATCTAGATATTCTAATGCCACTGGACCATATTCCAACTTTGGTGTTATTTTTCCACATCGTTCACCATGGCTAAGAATGCATGACACCCCTTCTTCACCATCCTCCTTCTTTCCATAATTAAAATTAAATCAACTTTTACACCACTTTGATCCATTTGGAAGTAAAAGTAGGTTCATTTGGGAAGGAAAACTTAGTTGTCTTTTCTTGACAACCCACTAGAGTGTAATGAGTTACTAACCAATCCATTTTGACTATCACATCTAAATCCATTATCGACAAGATCATTAGATCTACCTCCATGGTCTTTCCTAGAATATTTACCCTATAACCCCTGACTACCTATGTAACTTGAAGGCAATCTCCTATTGGAGTCGCCACACACAAATTTTTACATAGAGGTACAGTGTTCACACTCATATTCACAATAAATATATCTAAAACAAAGGAGTGGGTCACACTTGAATTAAATAACACTTTAATAGGTTAAAAGTTAATAGTTATCATACCTACCATTATAGCATTAGATGCTTGAGCATTCTGTTTTGCTAGTGTAAAAGCTCTAGCTCGCCCTTGAGAATTCTATCTTTTAAGTATTGATCATCATCTTTTTGCACCACCATCTGCTAGAGGTCTAGTTGACTCTACAGATATTATGGGTATGGTTGTCCTTTAGGTAATTCCTTCCAAGTTCAACATTGGGCACATGCTTGCTTTGTGGCCTATTTGTCCACATTTGAAACATACTACCATGCCCCACATGCAAACTCTAAAATAATGTTTTCCACATGTGGTACATTATGGATTGTTCCTAATTAACGCCTCTACTTAAGGGGTAGTAAAATTTTGTGACCTTTCGACTTCCTTATTGATGTGCACAAACTTGTTGTACGTTTTAAAATAGATGCAAGTGCATGGTGTAATTGTAGTAAAGAATCGACGAATACAGATTGATTCCTCAGGAAAGTTTTGCTTCTTTTTAATTACCAAAACCTTTGCAGTTCAACTATCCAGACAGATTGAAAAGGGAGTAGTAAAAAATAAAGAAT
>JANHAO010015999.1:0-14669 GCA_026873985.1 Saraca asoca | reverse complement strand
AGGAGGTTTATGGAAACCTTTGGGGCTGTTTTGCAAATAGCAAAACTTGCTTAATGAAGCACCCCAAAATGACGCCATTTTGGCTTAACCAAAGGAAGCCAAAACGACGTCGTTTTGTCCCTTTCCCCTTGCCTATTTAGACGGCAAAACACACACACACACACACACACACACACACACACACGCGCGCGCGCGCGCAAGGAAAAAGCTTACATTCGGTTTAAGAAACTGAAACTAAAAGGGAAGCTTTCGGCTTGTTAAGCCAAAACCAAAAGGAAAAGAAAAGGGCCGAAGTGTTCGGTCCTTTGGCTCCATCTTATCCCATCTCAGCACCTCAACAGGCTAGCACTTGGAGAAGAGCTTTTGAGGCCATGATGAGGATTTTCCTGATGTGAAGATCCACACTCTTCTGCTGTGCAAGAGCTGGACTAAAGGTTAGTGAGCTCTTCTTTCAATCTAGATTTGATCTAGGTTATTTTGAGACCTTACACCAATGGATCCTTGGGAGGTTTGCTTAGCCAAAAGGAGGAAATTTTTTTGAAAGTTTCGATCTCATCTCCCTTGTCTTGGCCAAGCAAACTTGACACTGAGGTTTCGTAAAGTTTGGGCCACTTGCCAACCCATTAAAGATATTTTGGATTTCACCTATAACATTCTCATAAGTAAAATTTTTTTTATCAGCCATCTTTAGCGTAGCATGTCTCTGAAGAAATACAACAAATTAAGTTACAAAATGTATTCTACTGATGAAGAACTTAAATTGAGTTCTAACTAAGTATGAGATATTTTAGATGAATATTGTATGATTTTTTTTTTCTCATTGGATGATAAATTTTTATGCTATTGAAACAATAGCCTATGAGACACTTTGTATGTATGGTTAGATATTATGGATACTATAAGATATAAGATAGCCTATTCCTTTGCTTAATCTCATATCAGAATTTGACTTAAATTATTATTATTATTATTATTATTATTATTATTATTATTATTACAGTCTTTTATTGTGAGTTATTTGTATTTAAGTTAAATTTCTTTACGTTAGAAAAGAAGACATAAGTGAAGGAAATTTAATTTGTGTTACCTTATATCTATAAAGTTTCAGTTGAAAAAAGGTGAACCCATCAAATGTTAACATGTTATTTGTTATTAGCTTCATAACTTCAAGTATACATTTTGAAGGAGCCTATAGCTTTAGCTAAAAATTTATACACAAAATTATTGAATATTAATGCACATTTTATAAACAAATTTTGGGGGCCTTGGTCCTAGAGAAGGTCCGCCAATGCATACTTGTGACTAGAAAATCAGAATATTAACTTTTGTTTTATTGCCTAATGTTTATTTCAACTTGCTTTTACCCTGTTAAAAAATAAATTTATTAGTACAAAATATAAGTTTTGAACCATGAAATAGATATTAGATTCTCCTCTCATCTTTTGTTACTTGATATAATTTTAAGAGATTGAGTGTTTCATCATTAGATTGTCTTTTTCTTAAATTTTAAAATAAATAAGTCAAATAAAAAATATAAATATTAATATAAGGAAGATAATTAAAAAAATAAAGATATTCAATTTTTTAAGAGGTTGAACTCCCCATGACATTATCCAACATTGCCTTTTCTTGTAATGGTCATATTAGCAATCATTTCATCATTTTAATAGAGAGCCGCAACATAACAAATTTTTTGCTACTCTTAAAATGAAACTAACGTTACTTAATAGAAATCCATTTTATTTAGAAGAAATAAGTAAGAACCCGTGAAATGCACGGATCAATAAATTTTTAAAATTACAAATACTAAAAGTAATGAAAAAATAAAAAAAATTATATAACTAGTCATTATAAAATTATTTACTTATTATTTCCATCTTTTAAATGATTGTTCTAATATTATTAAACACATGAAGATTAAATTATAATTACTTCATTTGTCACAATTTATAAATGCACAGTGGAGCAAACATTAATGCATAATATAGTTGATATACATGTAATATTGTTTAGATTTTTTTTTTATCAAATTAAGATAATTAAATTTTATAATATCAGCTTCATTAAATATGCATGCTGTTGAAGAAATTGGACACTTAATGTGACAGATAAAGATGAATGGTTTGAATAATATCATCACGATGATTGCTATTAAATATTATATTTTGTAAATTGATTATATCTTGTACTTAATTAAATAACAATATTATTCATATTATACTTGGAATTTGAATATGAAGTACATGAATACAACTAAAGTACTATAGTGTTGATAATTAAGAAAATTGAGTAAAGAAAATCTTTAGTTGCATACCATTTCTCCTTAAGGATCAATATTGAAAGATAAATTGGGTTGTATTTGGTATTGCTATACTTTCAACTGAAACTTTTGAAGAAAACAGTACCTACTCATATAATTGAGTTGTAATTAAAACTTAAAATTTACAAAATAAGTAAAATAAAAACTTTTATTTAATACATATTATGGGTAATTTTCGGTATCATGCAAATGGATTAATAAAAGCCCAATAGATAAGTTCAATTGACAGGGACTCAACTTATTCAGGATTGAGGCCACTGAACTAAGACATCAGGCCGCCAAATATGAGCTGAGGTTGTTGGTCAACACAGGTCAAAGTAACAACCTCAAGTCATTGAGTACAAGGTCCAACCCACACCTCGAAGCATGTTTTCTTAATAATCAATCCAGGAAGATCTGTTAAGTTTTCTATCTTAATTGGAATCCGTTATAACTACCAATCCTTATCCATTATGTAATCCTAATCAAGTCATGATACTTATCGGTATTTGAATTACATTTAAATTGTAACACCTCAATCACTATAAATAGGCGTTAAAATTATTGTATAAGGGACATATAATAGAAACAATAGATATACAATCAATCATTAGATACAAAACTCTCAGCACAAAGATACGACTGTTGAGCTAAGAATACAGAGAAATAAAGTGACCATGGACGTAGAAATCGATTGACTTTAGCCGAAGCATATTAAAAACCTTATGGTGTCTCCCTGATCTTTCTTTTTCTTTTTCTCCTTTTACGTTCAATCTGTAGTTTGGGGTTCTAGACTTGGGTTGACCGAATTCGACTGCCAATATTTTGGCGCTGGAATGAGGGTTTTAAACTACATTCCCCTTGATTTTTAGATGGCTAGATGAATAACCGCCAAGAGTTCGGATACAACAGTTGACCAACCTGATGGTCATATAGAACAATAGAGGGGCCCAATTCTCCCTGCGACAGGCACTTCCGCTGTAGGTGTTGTCATTGGCATGCCCTCAGTGGCCTCTCGTCAACCTATTGTTATTTTTTCTGGGATTGATGGAATACAAGCGTGGCATGAGTATCATGAAGTGCTTGAGAACACGATGAAAGAGTTGACTAAGGCGGTTAGGGTATTGATTCAGGCACAGGAAAGAGCTCAGGAGGAAGGGCCAACTAGAGAAGTACTTCAATTCACTCATTCAACTTGCTTTGCCAACTCACAACTAAGGTTAGAGGTCTACCGAGCTTGTGGGGATAATGAAGGAGATAATCAATGATGTAAGGGTTTGTGTCGAGCTAAAGGCTCAAACAAGACCAGTCAAAGACATGTCTCAGATCAAAACTCACCAAGCCACAAGTAGAGAAAGCACAGAATCTCAGATCACCACTCCCATGACAAGAAGAGGAGCCAACCATCTTCCCACCATCAGTTTGAAGCTCAAGACCATGTGGTAGAGGAGTTATTTTAGAGGATAGAGCAGTTGGAGCAATGCCCTCAAGCTTAGAACCACTGAGATCATTATAAGGAAAGGACATTATTCACCAAGGAGATTAAGTCAGAGCCACTCCCTTGCAGGTTCAAGATTCCCACTATCCCACAATATAATGGGGATAGTGACCCATACGACCACCTAAGCATATTCAATGTATAGATAAATCTTCAAATGACAAATCCTCTGGTCAAGTGTCGTGTCTTCCCAACCACTCTTAGAGACATACCTTAAACATAGCTTAGGAATTTCCCCGCTCACAGCATTGGTAGTTAGGAAAAGTGCTAAATTCATTAACCAGTACAAAGTACTAAGGAGGTAGCTCGCACCACCCTGCTACCTTGTGACGGTCTTTCAACGGAAAGTCAAATCACTAAAAGACTATATTACTTAGTTCAGACATGAAGTCAGTAATGTGGAGAATCTCTCAGATGAGAGCATCCTGACAGCGATCTCAACAGGGCTTTGCAATGATGGAAAGTTATATGAGAGCATATACAAGTCTCTAGTGTGGGACCTTGGTAAATTTTATGAAAGAGCTGCCAAAAAGATCAGGTAGGAGGATATATCTGACCTTAAAAAGTCCGATTAAAAGGACAAGGTGAATAGCTCCAACCAAAGTAAAGAAAAGAACAATGGCAAGAATGGCAAAGAGAGTCAAAATAATGGCTCCAAAAATCAGGTTGCAAAAAAGGTTAGGAGTGAGCGACCTTAGCATAAAGATCGCCATGACAACTACAACATCCTATCTGACACTCAAGATAAGATATTCACTATGTAGAAAGATAGGGAGGACTTTAGGAAGCCTAAACCCCTAAGGACTCCCAAAAGGCTCAGGGACATAGACAAGTTTTGTGCTTACCATAATAAGGTCGAACATAATACTTCGGAGTGCTGGGTACTCAAGGATATGATTGAGGATCTGATCAACAGAGGTCACTTGAGAGACTATGTTATGCAACCTACGGGATAACGACGTCAATAGCCCCAGCAACCACAACAACAGTAGCTCCAATGCTTCTAATTCTCAAAATATTACATAGGAAGGTCCAAATTTAAACTACATCATTGGTGATCCCGTACTATAGTCTATTCTCCCTGAGCTCGCAAGGCTAGTGATGGGATACTAGGTTTGAACTGGAAGGGCCCATACATCATCAAGGAAGACTTAGGAAATGAAGCCAATCGATTAACATTTGAATGGAGCTAAAGTTCCATGAGCTTGGAATGCAGAACATCTGTGCTCACGTTTTCAATAAATTTCAATACGTCCCTTTAGTTTTGTAATATTATTTCTTTAAATTCTTATGTCCATATTTACTAATTCCTAGATAAATTTTCAGTAAAATATTACACCAGAAGTGATCTTTTGCCCTTGTAATCTGGAAATGACATTTAGTTTGACAAAGTCAACACGTGCTAGCTGAGGCATGACCTACCTGGACATTCATTGTTAGTTAAGGTGCAACCTACCTAGGCACTTAACTCGTACTAGTTGAAATGTGTGCATGCAACCTATTATTTGGCATCGCATCCATGTGACCTGCTTAAGTAACAAGATTACTAGCACTTGCTTGCTTAAGTAACAAGATTACAGGCGCCTACCTGCTTAAGCAACAAGATTGTTAGCACCTGCTTGCCTGAGCAACCAGATTGCTAGTTGAGGCGTGACTTACTGAGCAACACAGTTGCTATGGTCTAACCCACTGAGCAATACAATGTTGTGGTGTGACCTATTGAGCAATATGATTACTGTAGCGTGACCTATTGAGCAACATGGTTGCTATGACATAACCTACTTGGACAACTTGATTGTCGACTAAAGCATGACTTACCTGGGTACTCGAATCGTGCTAGCTGAGGTGCATTCATGTCAACATTTTGAATTATCATCTGCAACCTACCGAGCATTTAACTTATCAAAAATCTCATTCACTGGGGTAAATGTACATATCAATATTCAAGAGATGAAACTCAGAATTACAAAAGTCTAAACGACGACATGGCAGATCGAGCTTTTATTAACAAATTATAGCTCCCAGTCCACAGAATGCATTGAGAGCTGGGGGGCTAATGTTGTGGGTAACTTTTGGTACCATGCAAATGGGCTAGTAAAAGCCCAGTAGACAAGTCCAGCTAATAAGGACTCAGCTCATTCAAGATTGAGGCCACTGAACCAATACATTAGGTCGCCAAATGTGAGCTGAGGTCGCTAGTCAATATGGGTCAAAGCAGCAACCTTAGGTCACTAGAGACAAAGCCCAGCCCGCAGTTTGAAGTGCGCTTTCTTAACAATTAATCCAGGAAGATCTGCTAAGTTTCCTACCTTAATGAGTATCCATTATAATCATCAATATTTATCCATTATGTAATCTTAATCAAGTCATGATACTTATTGGTATTTGAATTACATTCAAACTATAATACCCAACCATTATAAATAAGGGTTAAAATCATTGTACAAGAGACATAAAATAAAGACAATAGATACATAATCAATCATTAAATACAAAACTCTCAGCACAAAGATACAACTGTTGAGCCAAGAATATAGAGAAATAAAGTAACCATGGATGTAGGGGTGGATCGACTATAGGTGAATCACATTAAAAATCTCCTGGTGTTTCATTGTTCTTTCTCTTTCTTTCTCTCTTTTTACGTTCAATCTGCAGTTTGAGATTTAGGACTTGGGTTGATCGGATTCGACCGTCAACAATATACAAAAAGAAAAAATTGATTTGAACAAATTTTTGGTGTGATAATTTGAACAAAATTTAAATGTGCATAAACTTATTTCAATTAATTATATGAACATATGATGTTTCAATAATTTAATCATACTAGAATGCTAAATTATTGCACAATCTGTCAGGATCAAAGCATACAAAATTAGGAGCCAAGAATACAACTATATTGGAGAAACAAGTTCTGTAAATTTCAATCTCCACTACCAAATTAATAAGACAAGACAAGTACTTTATAAATAATAATATAAAAAATAGAAAATAACATATAACATAGATGAATAATGGATTGCCTTTCAGATAATCAACAACAACGCCATAATAATTTTCCTTCAATAGTTATCAAAATTTTTGTACAACTAATGCATAGGTTATTATTTTCACATCAATCTAATTGAATTAAATAAATTAAAGAAATACACAATAATTTTATCTTATAATTGAACTTTTAGAAGAAATTTCAATTTTTTAAAGACTTCAATAAATAAAGAAATAATATATAGATAATAATAAAATTATTTTATAAATAAAAATAATTACACATATTTGTCCAAGAATGTTAATTTGAATTCAGGTATAGTATATTGATTTATTGTCCCAATAATTTTGTAACAATCAAAATTACATTCTAGCAAATAATGTTTCTTAATCGGACAATAAAACCTCTTGCAATTAGTTACCTTTTATGGGACAAATAACCTTTAATAAAAGATATCATCCTCCTACAAATGAAGCTAGGATTGAGAGTTCAATTGAAAATTTGCCACTTCACATGGCGACACATGACGAAAAGAACTTTTCTGTTATATATATATATATATATATATTAAGAAAGAGAAATAGCCCCACTTGCATATCTCAGGTGGAGTCAGTCTCCTCGTTCCTTTCATTTTTCTTTTACCTTTGGCATAGAGAGTAAAGATTGAACTTAACCCCTATTATTAAAATAGCAGACACCTTACTTCTAATATTAAAAGCAGACATTCAAACAACACCATCATTAAAAAACTCCTAATAATATATGCAGACATCCTACCAACACCACCATTAAAAACTTTTGGAGAGCACAAAAAGGAAGAGAGCAAAATTAAGCCAGCAGCTCACAAATCACACCCTCACATTGCATGACACCAGTAAATTTACAATGATGTAAACGATATCCAACACCAAAATTATTGACAAGAGTCTTGCCTCTTGACATATATCATAAACTAGATAACGATCTTTAGTCACTGCTAATACTTTCAAGAATGAAAACTATGTCATATCACCACTATAATGGCTTTACATACTGTAGTTCTCATTGCTTGATTCTTCTTCCTCAATGCTAGATTGCATCATCATTGATAAGAATGCTGCATCCACAGGATTGAATTCTTCATTATCCAATTCTTCAGGATCGAAGTCATCGAAACCAGATTCTATTGCCTGAGATAAAGCAGACATCTGGAAAAAGTTCATATCTTCATCATCAGAATCTATGGAATCAAAATAAGGCCCTGAACCAGAACTTGCTAGCATTTCTGATAAAGCCATCATCTGAAATGGTTCCAAATCGTCGGAAAACTGCAGATTTTGCAGGATGGAATAAAACTCTCCACTTGGTAAATCTAAGTCACTGAGTGTATCCAATGTGTCATAGATATCCATATTATTATTTCTTTTGTGTGGACGACCAGGAGGTGGCTTGTGATGTATCCATGTGTATGAGCCAGGCTTCACAGTATGCTGAAAGCAAAAAACAGCAGAATTATTAAAGGAGTGACAACTCCAAAAAAACCAAACAAGATTCAGTTCAAGAACAATAGGCGCAAACTCTTTCATGAATAAAAATTTCAAGATTAGGTACACAAAGACATGGCTAATACTGTTGAGCTTGTTTCAAAGAAAAAAGACAGCGGAAAAAAGAAAAGACTTTTAGTCTGTCCAAACTCCAAAACTTAGTAAACAAATCACCCAAGAATAGAGAGTAAAGGAAATAAATTACTGAGACTAAATAGGAAAATGAAATGGATGATAGAAGAGAGAGGTCTAACTAACGATTATGAGTGTTCCTCCAAATACAATGTTTATTATATTGACTACTAAGAGTTTTTAACACTTTCATGGAATATAGACCATATCTGCAAAAGATAAACGATTTTCACTGAAATAATTAGACTACAAACATAATCATTCATATGAACTAATTCAAAAGACACTGCACAGAAAAGAGAGCCCAAACACATATTTGTTTCAAGCAAAAGAATCAAATAAAGCATCGGTCAAAGTCAAATAATACACTAATCACTTTTACCAACAAACATGATAATCACACCCATGTAGGGGTGGAAAAGATTAAAGAGAGAGAGAGAGAGAACAAAAGAGATAGTAACTCTAGTACCTTGTAGAAACAACGAGACCCGAATGGACAATTCCCATTTCCAAAGTCGAAATACTTGCAATCGATCAACCTTAAAAAAGCAAAAAATAGACCAATTCAGCACATTCAAGCTCTTAGATTGAGTTGGAAAGAGCATATTTATGTTCTAATATTAGACTGTCCCTAGTTACTTATATTCAGCAAAAGTGCTCTCCTCCAGACAAGTAAGCACAAAAACAGACTATGAGACTGTTTGTGCGTGCATGAATGCTTTTGTGTGTGTCAAAAAGAGAGAGGCAGATGGAGGAAGAACAATTTTCCCAAGCAATCAACACCAACATACCATTCACCAGTTAAAATTAAAATTACCAGTCACCAAGTAACAAGTCAGGTGTAAAGGAAGTTGGCTGGGTAGTAGATAAGAAAATTACTTGCACTTGGCCTTGTAGTTGTCATCAATTTCCTGTTTCTCTTCCTGTGTAGAAATCCATATAGTACTTGGAATCACATAACGTGACAGCCTGCGACATACTGGACAGGCTTTCACCCTCTTACGGACATCCACTCCAGTAGTTGTGGTGCTTTTACGCCAATTCTGGATACAGGATAAACAGAAAGCATGATTGCACTCAGGAAGTAGCCCGAACTTGCGTTCAGCTGGTGTAGGCTTCGAAAGAACACGCTCCAGGCAAACATTGCATTCTATTTCTTGACTGTCTTTTAAAGCCTGAAGGTATTTTTCCTTTTTCTCACAAGTCTTCAAATGGTTCTCTTTTTCCTTTTGTAGAGTAGGATGCAAGCAATATTTTTTACAATACATGCATTGGTCTCCATGAATGCGAATACATTTTTTTCCCAAAGGGCAGTTGGCAGCTGGAAATGTACAAAAGAAATTCTTGGATGGTGTAGAAGTACTAGATTCACCAACATCACTGTTCCTCAGAGAATTCTGATGCTTACATTCTAGACTCCTTGCAGGTTTGTCCGAGGGAAACAACTTTGCAGCCACCTTTGGAACCTGACTTGATGTGCCTTTAGTGGTATGGGCTGCAGGAGAATCCAAGGCTTGAAATTTGCATCTATTTGATGAAGATGATGCTGAAGATTGTTCTTGAGAAGCTTTGACATGTTTATATCTACATCGGCTACCATAAGTACAGTGTCCTTTCTGATAGAAAGAGCAAATCTGTTGCTGAAGAAAAAAAGTGAAAAAGAAATATAAATAAATGATCATTGGTAAGAGTATAATAAAGAAAAGCAGTAGATTCAGCTACATCAACTGAAAGATCCTTTCCAGCATGCACATATTCACATTGCGTCCCTTTGTAACATGTTCCACGAGCAAAGAACTTGCAATTACGCCTAAAAGAATACAGAGAATCAAAATAAATAAATTTCAAGCATTGTTAACTTAAAGCAGGTCTTCAATTTTTAATTGAAACTTGAAAGAGTGAAGGAACAATAAACTAAAAGGAGAGGAGAACATAAAAACAACCATTTGCTTCTTGGAATTTCTCAAAACATTGCTATGCATAAACATACTGACTCTGAACCGGTGACTGAAGTTAAAATACATCCACACCAAATTTTAGTGAAGAAAAGAAAAGATTTACAACAGAAAACACTGATACAATTCAAGATACAGATATGACATGACATGGATACAAGGCTATGATAAATTGGAAAAACAAATTTAAGATATGATCTGACAAAAATATGTCCTTTGGAATAATTGAAAAAAATTATAAACAGAGACATTTGATATATGTTTGGTATAACTAGAAAATTGAGAGAATAAAATGCTAGTAGTACTCTTTTCCTCACTTTCTATTACATTTTAAATTAACTGTGCTAAAAACCATTAAAGACAAAGATTGCCAACAGTGCCTATATCACAAAATTAAAGGGAAAAACAAAAAATTGGAGAAGTATCCAAGAGGAATCGATGTTGGATATGGGTCTAACATGGATAGACCAACCAATCCAAAGTTTCCATGATTCCAAGGATTAACATGTAAAACAAATTCAGCATCAATAAAGAAACAACTGTAAACTTTTGTTCAATAACAATATTTAATTAATCATTTGAAACCAAAAGCTCCTCCCGTCCCCACCCTTAGACCCTAACATAACGTGATAAGCACTAAAAAAAAAAAAAAATTAAGTAGTTCCTCTGTGATGAAATATTTGATCTCAAAAAAAATTCCTTGAGCAATAATTTTTTTTTTACTTCATATATAGAGAAAAGCTTCATCATAAGTTCATAAGTCAAATTTACATACCAACCAAACAACGGCTCACAACAAAAACCAAAACCACAAGAGTTAAGATCATGCCAATCCATAACACAATTAAGATTCTCAAAAACCGAAACCACATGAGGATAAAGAACCAAATCAAAGGATCATCAAATTAAATCGAGCAATTATATAAAATGAGTTCAAAACTGTGCAGGAAGGGAATTGGAGACCTGTTAGACATCAAAGGATCATAAAAATTGAATCCACCAGTAATACAAAATGAGTTCAAAATTATGCAGAAAAGTAAATAAAGGTAATAATTTACCCGTTAGACATGGCTAACAATGAAATTGTCAGACAGAAGCCGTTACCTACAGTACCAAAACGATCGGCAATTAAAGGAAAAAAATTCTAACCACGATCCATTTGAAACCAGTACGAGGGCTTTTTTTAGGCGGGCGGGCTCACATACAATTCACAAGCAAAAAGAGCTTAACTGGAAGATGACGAAAGCGCCGCCGCTGAGCGGTTTCAGCGGAGGAGAAGCGAGATTGCACGTTTGAGTTTCGGTTTCGGAGAAAGGTCCAGCGCTGAGCTTAACTAGCAGGCCTTTTTCCGGTTACTGGTTAGCTTTGGCTGTTAGAACCCGTATGTAACGCGTGACGAAAAATACCTGTTACTCAGCGCAGAAAGATTCTTTAAAAATTGAAACTGAAAAAATATATTTTTTTTCCTACACATTTCTGCCCCTTTTAATTTTAAAATTTACATAAATCCTTTTTAAAATATTAAAAATATTATACTTAAATTTAAATTTAATTTTTTATTAATAAAATAATAAAAAATAATTATAAATTCAAATAAAAAAATATAAGATATTTGAAATATTTTATAATCAAAGAAATATTTTAATTAAATTTAAAATATTAAAAAATCATATTTATATCAAAATTTATGATCATAAAATATTTACAAATATCTCATATTAATATATTTAAATGATATAATTATCATTTTTTGATAAAAATTAAAAATAAATTTAAATATAATATTTTTTATATTTTAAAAGATATTTAAATAAATTTTAACATTAAAAGAAGGATTGACATAATTTTAATTAAATTTCGACGGAGAATTTCAGGTACCAAAAACAAAACTAATAAACTAATAACTATTTAAAGTAAGAAGAAGCGGTATATCTGAAATGGATAACTATGAACCCAACTGAAGACAACAAAAAAAGGAAGTTGTATATTACAAATAGAAAAATTGGCTGCGTAGGGTACAACAAGATACATGGCTGCATCTTCACCACAGCTGAAATGTTCGTTGATACAGTGCAAATGGGATACTGTCTTTTCAGTTTGGAAAACCCTAAAAATGGAAATATAATTAACTACAAAATAAGGGAATTGCTCCGGTACTTTAGCGTTATCTAAAAATAGATTTTCATATAAATTTAATGTGATGTTACATTTTATTTGATAATAAATTAATATATTATCACATAAAACATTACAGATTTTATTTTAAAATATCATGAAATGTTTCATCTATAAAAAATTGCAATACAAAAATTTGCAACTTTTCATGAAAAAATTGCAACTATATATAATTACAATAATATTATTTAGTGTTGCAAATTTTATATAAAATCATGTAATTGTTTTAAAAATACATGTAACTCTTCATATCAATTGTGCAACTTGAAATTATTATAAAAATCTTACAATATTTTATGAAAAAGTTATAATATTTTTTTACAAAAAAATTATAATCAATATTTTAAAAATTGGATTAGACATTAAATTGAAAAAGTTATCAGATCATGGTTCAGTTGGTTGAATTCATTAAATCAATTATTAAACTAAATGATGTTATAAATATAGATTTATATAAATTTATTAAAAAATTAAATAATAAGTAACATATACCATAAATATGAGCTCATATTTTTTTATTAAAAATAAAAGAAATTAAGTAAATTAATGAGTTTTTAATCATTTAAGTGCTAATTTCTATTTTTTTGTTAATTTTTTATTTAATAGGCTTATTGGATCAATCCAACAAAAAAAAGATCTAAAAATAGAAAAAAAATTCTAATAAGGGTTTTGAAAATTAAACCAATTTTTCAATTTTTGTTAGTTCAGATTGGTTCAATCACTAAAATAGTTTTTTAAATTAACTTGAACCAAAAAACATAATAATTAATGATCGAATTGGTCAAACCATCTTATCTAGCTCAGTTAAAAAAATGATTACAACTAAATTTAATTGCAATATATCAATGTTTTAAATTTTATAATAAATCTTGCAATTTGTTTCAAAATACTTGTAATTCTTTATATAAATTGTGCAACTTGTAATTATTATCAAAATCTTGCACCATCTTAAGAAAAAGTTGCAAGAGTTCAATTTAATTTGTAAGTTTACCATAAAATCGAGCAACACACTTATATTCATGCATATGCAATCCTTATGTGAGTAGTTGCAAATATAATGGCGTTCAATATAATTGTCATGCAAGTCATACACTAGTTACTGCAAAGCATGCATATAAATCCAATGCACCAACTTGTTGACAATGGATTCTGGTTCAGCTAAAATCTAGCTAACCAAAAGAGTTCTTTGAAACTCAAATTATGATCTAGTTGAGCGAGCAAGGAAATGACAGGATGGAGAGGAAGAACAGCAACCACACAGAGGAATTTTTAATGTGGTTCGACTAAAATCAAGCAGCACCAGTTCCTACGTTCATGATAGCGTTTTATTAATTTGGAGAAAATTTAACAGAGTTTTAGTATTTGCTTCAACCTTCCATACAGTGATCTCTCTCCTCCTATTTATAGAGGCTGGGGAAGTTACAATTGTAATTATATAATTTATATTTCTGTTATATCAAAATAAATATACAAGACAACCTAGACTATTGTAAAATAGCTTCTGTAGGCTGCTGGCTGACTTCTGATTTTGCTTTCTACGGGTAGGTCCTATGCACTGCTTCTTACAGACTGGTCCTACAAACTAAGTCTGAGAGGGTTGCTGCTTTAGATTTACCCTCAACAAGCACTTAACTGGGCGAGGTGTTGTGTCCACGAGCTAGAATCTATCTGGATCACTGCTGGCTTTCGATCGGTGAGGACGAACTTCATAAGCTCGCCTTTGGCAATGCGAGCTCAAGTATGACGAGTTGTTGGTTATGCGAGTTGGGATTTATCCCTTAGTGAGTTAGGACTTCTACCTCGTTCTGTGCTCATGTAGATGGTGATCTGCTGAACTTAGCTCTTTTCTCACTTGGACTGATCTATTGGTGGGCCTTTGCTAGCTTATTTCATAGAACCGAAAAATGCCTATAACACAACCATAACTTCATGCAAGTTTGATAAATGGGAAAAGGGCATAAAAATAAGATAATTTTTGTCCATTTTGTTGATAGTATTTTGTATTTTCTTAGTGTTTTTACTTTGATTTTATGTTTTATTCTAGATACTGCTCTTGGTTTGTATTTTTTATGCAGGATGACAAAAAGGCCTAAAAAGGAGA